>JAXRKP010002007.1:60000-65000 GCA_037039925.1 Doris montereyensis | reverse complement strand
GCAGAGTAAATTGCAATGAAACCTAATATAATGATTATGAGTTGGTCGTTCTTCGTTCGCTAAAGGCTCTGTTGCCAGGCCATTGAGACAGAGAGTAACCATATTTTACATGTACATTCTAAATGATCCCAAGATCGTTTTTATTTGAGGAATTGTTCGACCACAAGTGACGTTTAATTAATGAGAATGTAATTGTTTCCCCGCCTTTGAGTAGAGTTTTCATTCACCTAAGCCACCATTTTAAACAGGTCTTATCATTAAAAGTTGGAATAGTACCGTTCACGCCTACCTGTGTAACCTCAGTATCGCATACTAATCCGATTTAATAATCGTACTTGGCATGACCCTGGGGTATAACAATCATGCTTGTTACACTATATTTTTGCCTCTTTGAAATCCGTAACAATACAACTTTGCAATAATGTAGCGTTGACTTGCTTGTCTCCAAGAGTTTTGCATTTTGGGGACAGCTTTTATTATTACTGCTTACTACTATCGATCTATATCACATTGTTTAGCAATCAGTGCTGACATTTCTAAAGACATAATTTAATTTCTGAAGCAAAATAGTTCACAAAACAACATTGTAGCACATAGTCACATAGAGCTTTTTTGTCATTAAAATTTACCCCTGGCCACCATATGCGGTTGTGGCGTCAGTGGCCGAGTTCGAATCCTAGCAAAGCTACATCCGACGTTGTGTTACTTGGAGAAGACTCTTAACACGCATTTTCCTCACTCTTCCCATGTAAAAATGGGTACAAGCACTAGTTTGGGAGTAAAATCCTGCGTCAGACTAGCGTCCTGACCAGGAGGTGATTAGTGCCACCTGTTCCGCTTCACGCTATCGAAATCGGGATAAGCTCCGGCACATGGGCCGTATTGGTCTGGAAGGAACTTTACTTTACTGTACTTTTTCAAAAAGCAAAGAATAATCTCTCAAGCCAAAGAGTATCGATACAACATTGCCACATAACAATTATAATAATACTATATAGAGAGACAACATTAAACTTGTTAAAGAAAACAAAGAACCAGTACTCTAGGTGAGCGATCGTCTTCCTTTATTTTAGTAAAATTTCAAGATATCAAGAGTATCTTATTCGAATAATGAAAATATAAATACTGTAGCAGGAACATTTTGCGATGTTAAAACTTATTTGCTGGGGTTTAACAGATTACATGCACATTCCTTTGATTTGGAATTTTATATTTCCCATAATTTGTGGCTCTGCGAATCAATAAGATGTCCAATAGTGATCAATAGAAGAAATGTGAATGATGATCCTCGTTCGGAGGTAGAAGCCGTATTGTCCGGGCATGAGATATGCCAAGTCTAGGGTCAAGCGCGGTTGAATGCCGTTATTTTGTTTAGTTAAATCACGTAAGCGGGAGTGGGAATAACAAATAATCCTCTACAGTTTTCCTGTGACCCCAATTTCCTGGACTTTTGCAATGATGCAGGCGATTCAAGTACACTGTTGGGACATTTCGCACATGTGCCATCGAGCCAGATCTTTGGATACACTTTCTTTATTGGATGCTCATGTGTTTCTGGTGATATGGCGAGTGACCATTAAGTGAGAATTGCAGTGATGATCTGGGTTTTTTAAATTTCATTTGCTGCCCTGGCTCATCTCTCTTTCTCTTTCTCTCTCTCTCTCTCTCTCTCTCTCTCTCTCTCTCTCTCTCTCTCTCTCTCTCTCTCTCTCTCTCTCTCTCTCTCTCTCTCTCTCTCTCTCTCTCTCTCTCTCTCTCTCTCTCTCTCTCTTCTCTCTCTCTCTCTTTCTTCTCTCATCTCTCTCCCTCTCTCTCTCTCTCTCTCTCTCTCTCCCTCTCTCTTTCTCTCATCTCTCTCCCCCCTTCTCTCTCTCTCCCCCCTCCCTCTCTCCCTCCCTCCCTCTCTCTCTCTCTCCCTCTCCTCCCTCTCTCTCCTCTCTCTCTCTCTCTCTCTCTCTCTCTCTCTCTCTC
Organism: Doris montereyensis; assembly: GCA_037039925.1. Lineage (NCBI taxonomy): Eukaryota > Metazoa > Mollusca > Gastropoda > Nudibranchia > Dorididae > Doris > Doris montereyensis. Next base: position 63,029 of record JAXRKP010002007.1, on the reverse strand, counting down.
CTCTCTCTCTCTCTCTCTCTCTCTCTCTCTCTCTCTCTCTCTCTCTCTCTCTCTCTCTCTCTCTCTCTCTCTCTCTCTCTCTCTCTCTCTCTCTCTCACACACACACACACACATTCTCTCTCTCTCTCTCTCTCTCTCTCTCTCTCTCTCTCTCTCTCTCTCTCTCTCTCTCTCTCTCTCTCTCTCTTTCCCTCTCTCTCTCTCTCTCTCTCTCTCTCTCTCTCTCTCTCTCTCTCTCTCTCTCTCTCTCTCTCTCTCTCTCTCTCTCTCTCTCTCTCTCTCTCTCTCTCTCTCTCTCTCTCTCTCTCTCTCTCTCTCTCCTTCCCTCCCTATCTATCTATCTATATATCTATCTATGTATCTATCTATCTCTCTCTACCGTATCTGTCTATCTGTCTATCTATCTATCTATCTATCTATCTATCTATCTATCTATCTATCTATCTATCTATTTATCAATCTATCTATCTATATCCCTCTACTGAAATACACAATAAGAATAAGAGCAGAGACGAAGCATCCGGATCCAAACAGGTATGTTTTTCTGATCTTGAATTGGCAAACTTTTATTCTTCTCATCGCCATCTTGTGATTCTGGATGAGAATAAAGTCAAATTGTCAGACCTCACAATATTAGTTAATTGCCGATGTTCGGCATCACGGCTTTCTGTTACGCTAGATACATTTTTAGAAACCAGCTGAGCGTGAAATATTGCATGATATAAATAAACTCAAATTTTATAACGAATCTTTCTTCTATGAGCGGACAGTTCTATCCCATTCATCCTCTCCCTATAAATGAATTGTTACACCTCGCAATATGAAACAATAGCATTACATTTGACGTGGACAAAATTTGTATCAATAAACGATGAGCACTTTATGTAGACTATATTCTGCAGTTCATGGAGAAAAGAATGCTCTACTGACTTAAAGACAGGTGCGGTGTTGATGAAATACCAAAGCATTGTAGTGTAGCCATAAACATGTTCTGATTTTGGCAGGCATGATTGTCGGATGTTAAAACATGTTTCTCGCTTTCCTTTCTTGGGCCATATTTTTGAAAAGAGAAAAAAACACAAGAAACGATCTGATTGACTCCTCTGGCTAAGATATTTCTGGCCATATGCAAATGAACACATCCGATGTCCCCAAATCATACAGCGTTAGGGTGTATACGGAAAGGAGAGTTTTCTTGGGCCAGGAAGGAACTGTATTCAGGTAAAAGCATGCAGCAGAAACAGTTGACTTATTTTTAATGGCCGTGCCTTTTTTGTTGTTGCACCAGTCTTTCTTCTGCTGCATGTTGAGGTTTGTTTGGAAAAGTCAAATAGTTTTCGTCTTGGGGTAGTAAACTCATTGGTCCAAAGTTTCGCAGGCCGATTATTCTCTGACATACATTTTCAACATTAATTTTAAACACTGTGTTGCTTTTAAGGCCAAGCTCTAGGTATTCTCTTTTTTGTACTTTCTCTGTAGAGTTGTAAACGAATGAATGTGCTGCCTAATTTCATTTAACCCCGATTCAGGTACACATCTATGATTGATGTGCTTGCCGTAAGTGTCTTGACACAGTGTTTCGCTATCTTGTCGTTTGTATAAAACACTAAAGACGAAATCCTAATTGACTCCAAGTGTTATCCAGGGTTGGATTCAATCCTAAACAACTAGAGGGACACTTTAATGAACGGTAGACCTAATAAAAAGGAATAAAAAATCAAACACTTGCTTTTCCTTTATGTGTAGAGGAATTGAGCTCGTTTGGTCTTCAACGATGCAAATCGATTGATGTCTCTTTGGTTTAAAGTATTCATACTCCTTATCAAACTCTTGTGAATTGACATTTTGAACAATTAAAGCATTTAGTCGATCCTGTTCAATAGTGTCTCGGATATATGTTTTATTCATTTGTCATATATTTGACAGCATGCACTATATGGGTTGAACTGCATTGATACTTTTTATTAATCTTAACATTTTCTTTCAAATGTTTCACGTCCACGCGATCACTGTGTAACCAAATGATATCGCCTCCAAATAATAAACAATAGAAGCAAAACAAGCACCTTTTTTTAAATCTACGCTAACAGTCAACCATTTGACAGTATCATACATAGACAGGTTTCGAGAGCCGAAAACGCGATGTCTTTCAGTTGATGAGACCCAATATATAATATATGTAGCTTATCCTCATGCTTCAAACTTTTGAAGCTATTTTTAAGAAGAAAATCTACCTCATTCACCATTAAATTAATAAACACATTTATCATTATGAGCACACAGATCAATACATTATTATAAATGTATCCACGATAAGGCTCTACAGACAGTAACAAGTACTATCTCACTGCCGTGATCTGTTTATAATTAGATCGACATACAAACAATTATCGACTAGGCAGCTGTGCTAGACATTATGCTGGCATGTAAAAAGTAAATTATCAGTCTATTTTCAATTCGGAGATTCGGAGTTTTTACAAGTTTAAAATGCAACTTAAAAACTGATAATTTTAATTGATATTAGCATATAAGTAGATGTTAATTCATAAAATGTTAATATCCATGAGCAAAGTTAAAAGATTAGACTTAAACTCGTAAGCCAAAGGAATAAAATACCTAAGTTTTGCCAGTTTTGATTTACGCATGCCAATGCGCCAAACGTGGGACACAGGTGCAAAGTGTCCCGAACCATTCTCACCCGCTTAGTTTTTAGTCACCAATGTTAAATACATCTTCATTTTACTCAAGAATGAAAATAATACAAATTGATTGAAGGCCCTGAAAACCTTCAGTGCTAGTTCTCGTAGATAGGTCTCGTAGATAGGTCTAGTAGTAGTAGTAGTAGTAGTAGTAGTAGTAGTAGTACTAGTAGTAGTAGTAGTAGTAGTAGTAGTAGTAGTAGTAGTAGTAAGACAAAGCCTGTAATCGGTATCACGTGATGCGACCATCGTCCGCACGACGGGACACGTCAAGCGAGCGGTGAGAGGGGGCGTTTTGTGTTTGTGTCCTCAAGAGCTGATCACTGTTA
>JAXRKP010002007.1:15000-55000 GCA_037039925.1 Doris montereyensis | reverse complement strand
GCTGACGAGGGGCACTCTTTGAAGCTTCTACAATGGGAAGTGTATTGTCTTCTCCATTGTCGTAGTAAATATTATCAGACGATATCACAGGACTCGGGGATGCTGATATCGCCATCTTTTCTGATTCAGCCATTTCTTCTGTATCCTTCTCGCTGTCAAGTTTTTCCTCGGTTCCCTGAAATGGTCTGGAATTTTCGTCATTACTGTCACTGTTTTCCTCATCAGGATAATCTCTAAATCGGATACTCATAACATCATCAAAACGATTGCTTTTTTCGGGGAAGGTCGAGGGGGAGTTAGTAAACACACCATTTATCAACACATCTACTGGCTGTGTGGCTGAGCGATGCCTTATTCCAGTTTTTCCGAGACCTAAATTGAAATTCTTTTTCCCTCGATGGTGGAATGCGTATCATTATTATTTGTTTTCTTTGTGTCTTCTGATAGACTTTCATCACACGAATCATCCGACTCTTCTATAATTCCATACAAAGACATAGCTGCACTGTTGACAAGCGAATCTGTTTTGCGCACAGCTGACGTTTGCGATTCGAGAACAGGTAGAGTCAGAACAGGTAGAGTCTCATACGACAGCTGCACCTCCTCATCTTTCCTCTTGTCTTTCTTCATAAGGTTCTCTTTGTTTCTATGCATGTTGCCACCAATGATAGTGTGATCTGAGATTAGCAAAAGTCTTTTTACCTCCGGGTTTTTCCATCGAAAGTGACGTGCTAGAGGTTTTGGCAGTGGAATCAGAATTTTCCATGGAACGTTTACTATCACCCAGTGTTTTTTCCTTGTCTGTTGGAATTCTAAATGAAGCTACTGTGCTCCCTTCAACTTTAGACTTGTACCCATGACCTTTCCCCTTCGGAAACGACTTGGCTGATTCCCCACGGTCGTCGCTGTACACAATCTTATCACGTTTCGTCCTCGTATCCTTTTTATGAGGCGCCCCTAGTGGCGAGTATGTACCTCTGCCTGTATCCATACTCTGTGATGAAGTTTTTTCTCTTTAATGGTTTTCCAGTAATTTTTTCCACCCACTTTTGTGTGCCTTCAGCATCTTCCCCGTCATGCTTTAATATTGTATCCTCGTTTTCCTCTTCTTGTTCAGGGACTGCCCGAACAATCTCACTATCAGTTTTGGCCCTTTGTAGCTTACATCTTTGATCCAATATGTTTATGGCCTCAGGACCGTCAGCATAAGTTTGTCCATTGTCCAGCTGTTGATCTATCTGATGTGTGGACATGGCTATTTCCTGTCTAAAATGAGGTTCTTTTTCAGCTTTACGTTCCATCTTCTGAGACTGGGAACTTGTGTAAATTTCAGATTGACTGACATCATATTGAGATTCCTCATCGGTGGAGGAGTTCAATTGCACTCTGTCTAGGCTCACCTGAGAACTAGACTCGTCGCAAGCTGATTTTGATGAAGCTGTCGACGACTCTTGGCTGTCGGGCGAGTTGCCATCTGTTAAATGCTTTTTTTATTTCCACCCCAGTATGTAGGATCTGAAAATTTCCGTTGGTCTTTAGGTTTAGAGTTTTGCGATTCCAAGTTTGACGAGATGTGCTGTTGACTCCCATACCTAGCTGGACCATCCCTTTGTCCTTTTGACAAATCGTAAGCTTCTACTGGAGAATTTTTATCATGTTCTCCTTTTATTACTGTCGAAATTAGCATTGGGGTCGTGTGAGATTGACTTGCTGGAAGCAGATGGTGAAAACAAACGCTCAGTATTGGATGCGCTGTTTTGCAACATGTGTCCATTAGATGTGTCGCTGTACTTCTTTGTCCTCCCTGCTTGTCGCGCTTAGACACGCCTGTTTTCTGACGGCCCATGCAACCTTTGCACACCGTCTTGGCGCCAGTTTCCATGTCCTGACCACAAATGCTGCACGTCCCTTTCACCACTCTTTGATCGTTGTCGGAGGCTATTGTGGTTAAGCTCTTCTCCCGCTTTTTTCTCATACGACGACCTGTTTTATCCGACATACCTGCCGCAGCTTGCTTGGTGACTACACCGCTGACCTTAACGTTACCGTCAGTCGTAGCATTTTTTTGCCATGTTACTGTGCCATCTTTGTTGGCTCGAACGATGCTCATAGTCTCACGGCGTTTGGCAGATTTTCGGGATTGTTTTTTGACTTCCTAATATCAGACGATCCGATCTCAGTTGCTTCAACTGGAGACTTATCAAGAGAATTAATGTTACTTTTCAACTGATTTAAAGCCCTTTCGCTCACATTGATGGATGGAGCATCACTGCTCACTTTACCACTGTTCATTTTATCACTGTTCGTTATATCACTGTTTGTTTTGTCACAGCTCTTTCTATCAATTTCAAACACCTCTGACGCTGCTTCCGGCCGTGGTTGCGAGCGACCAGACGATCCATGTAGAGTTGCCAATTTCTGGGCATTTGCCCAGGAATCGATCTCGTCCGACTGGAAGAGAGCGAGAGCAAGAGTTGGAGTCAGGCCGTTGTCTTCTGATATCGGCCCCCAGCTTACTCTTCTGTTGCCTTAATTCTAACATCTACTCTATAGTCCCTCTAATCGTAAACCTGGTCGCAATATCATACTTAAACAACTATCACCAAAGAATATATACCCAAAATTTTGCTCAGCGCCCTACGGTAACCATTTTCAACGGCATATGCAAAGATGTGCCCTTTCCCACCCACTTTTCTTCCTCACCCTCGCCCCCTTCTCTCTCTCTCTCTCTCTCTCTCTCTCTCTCTCTCTCTCTCTCTCTCTCTCTCTCTCTCTCTCTCTCTCTCTCTCTCTCTCTCTCTCTCTCTCTCTCTCTCTCTCTCTCTCTCTCTCTCTCTCTCTCTCTCTCTCTCTCTCCCTGACCTCACATAGGCCTACTCCTCTTTGAAGTTAAATAGGCTAGCTAAATATGAAAAAAATAACTCATCGATTCAATTATTTCTGATACCAACATAAACCTGTACTTAACTATCCAATTGACTAAAGAATACAATAATCTAACCTGTTAGTTAGGTGCACATGTGATACAATTGTTTCGACTTCACTAAACTCACTTAAAGCTTAAATTAGAGATAAATCTACCTTCTTTTTTTTTATTCCGTCCAATTCGCCACGTTCTGATACTCCGCCAGGCAAAGAGAGAGCGTGCCCAAAGTTAAGGAGTTCTGACGCGCCTTGCATGTTGTTGTTCCAAGATTGCTGGAGGCGGTGAAGAAATGGTTGGTCATTAATGTATTTACTAATCACAATCAAGTAATGATGTATTTAATAGAGAGATCAGATCCAGTCATTGAAAGGAGAGGGAGGGAAAGAGAGAGGAGAGAGAGAGAGAGAGAGAGAGAGAGAGAGAGAGAGAGAGAGAGAGAGAGAGAGAGAGAGAGAGAGAGAGAGAGAAAGAGAGAAAGAGAGAGAGAGAGAGAGAGAGAGAGAGAGAGTGTGTGTGTGTGTGTGTGTGTGTGTTTAAACCATGTTTGTCCTTTAGTGTAACCCCCACACACAGACAAACACACACATACACACACACACACATACACACACGTACCTTTTCCCCACCTCCCCAATCCCGAAACAAACATACATGCACAAAAACAAAGCCCCCCCCCCCCCACACACACACACACACACATGTTTTAATGGGACTTGTCACATGCTACTCCATCAGTTGCAAGAAAAAACGCAACGAACAAGGAAGATGTGTAGAAGTTAACCGGATGAAAAGTCATGGGTACCTAAGGGACTAACACAGACTTTATATTAAAATTATATAGGATTTATCACGACCTTGGGGTATCAGGATAACTTCGAATTGTCAACAGTGAGACAAAGGGCATGTCGAAAGTTATGAATAATGACATGAAATCACATTAAAGCCCCGTGGGTTTGATTTTTAATTTGATTTGATTTACCCATATCCACAACCAATGTGATCTCAGGGTTTTTGGTATGAATTTTTTAATTCTAACCGGGCTGCCCTGTAAACAGCTAAGGGATCGTTAACGTGCACAGTGTTGTGTTCTCCACACGGGACCTCCTTTTTTATCACCCGTCTCTGATGGTACTAGGCGTCGATCCATCTACCTGGACCGGGGGGGGGGTTAGATATTTTTCAATCGTTGAGTGGGGCTCGAACCCACTACTTTTTGTTGAGTTTTTTTATTTGATTTATCCACCTCCACAACTAGGGTGATCTCGGGGTTTTGGTAGGATTTTTTTTCCTTTTCCCAAACTGCCCTGTAAACAGCCAAGGGATCTTAATATGCACAGAGTGTTGTGATCTCCATATGGACCTCCTTTATATCGTCCGTCTCCGATGGGACTAGATTTCCCGATCCACCTACCTGGACCAGAAGGAAGATTTGCTCGAAAAAACTCGAGAAAATTGTTTAACCGTTGGCGGGGCTTGAACCCACTACCTTTTGGTTTACAGGCGACACCTTGCTTCTGACTACCGAGTCCCTCGAAGCCCCGTGGGGTGAGGGTGGGGGAGGGAGGTGTCGGCCCCGTTGAATTTTTATCAAGATGTACACTCGCCAAAAACTCTGAAATTGTAAATCTTCCAGGAGAACTAAATGCCCTGACACCCTATCAAGAGATCGTGATCATGGTAAACGTAGCTTGGTGTAGGCTAGGCCTACTTTATGTACTATTCTATACACATGTACATGTATCATCAGTACGGCATCGGTGGCTTAGTCGTAAGCTTTCCCGGCTTGGGATCATGCCGTCGGAATAAAACTCATGGCAATGTTGTCCCAACATTACGCATCTCTGGGAAAGACACTTTACACGCATTTCCTCACTCGACCCAAAATGCAAATATGTACGAACGGCCTGGGAGTAAAACTCTGCGACTGACTAGCGTCTTGTCTACAAGATGATTATCATAACCTGTTCCCCTTCCCGATACAGGAACCGGGATGAGCTGCGACTCAATGGGCGGTAAAGCCTTGAAATAACGTTACCTGTTACAACACGACTTACCTCGCTTAAGGAATCGTCCACATTGCTATCTCTGCGGCAAAAAACAGACGACGGCTCAATCAGGTCACCAGCCGGGACTAAAAGTGGACATGGCTGCCACGACCTCGTTGGACGTCCGCCCCTTCCGATTGCTCGAGATTTGGATCTGATCGCCTTCTACCCTGAATTTATCTGAAGCTGAAGAAACAGATAATTAGCTTTTTTTTTTTTATAAAACTATTATCTTAAAGTGTTAAGTCTATTCATTTAAGAAAAATATTGCAGCTGTGGGTCTTTTGTTTTCCTACTTTTTCATCTCTATTGCACACCTCAATTTCAATACATATAAAAGCTAAACCAAAGGATTATTTCCTATTATAGACTATAATGAGGTCTAGATCTTCATATAAACAATAGTGGTTTTTCATACCTAAGTCACAATTGCTTTAGTCTTTTAGGCCTAAATAAATCAACACAGACATGTCATAACATCAACATGTAACCGTAACAAAGCAACCTCCTGATCTAAGATATAAAAAAAATAGGGAGGTTCTATGTCTCGACGTGAGACGTGGTCATACTGGTCAATGATGGACATTGAATGAAGACAAAAGATAGAGCACGTGGATAAATCAATACACACATCTCTAGATCTAGATTTTCTAGATTCTATATCTAGATAATATCTAGAAAATTAGATCCAGATTTTTAGATTTTAGATCTAGATAATATCTAGAAAGCTAGATCTAGATTTAGAGCTAGAGCTAAATCTAGATTATATAGATCTCTATCAGAGATCTTAGATTATGGTAGCTGTCTGGGATCCACACCAACGTACCTACATACAATAAATTGAGAAAGTACAAAAGAATACAGCCGACTTTGTAACTAGATTATCAATTATACATACACTAAACTAAAGGAAATACCAAAACCAACATGAACCAATTGCAATGGACACCTTTAGAAGAACATGAAGCCAGAAACAGTTAAAATTTTCTTTAAGACTATAAGGGCTGACTGTTTATTCCATAAGCGTTTAAACTCAAGAACAAACATTGATTGTCACCTGCACTCGTTTACCTAGTACATTAAATGACAACCCAACCGAATGCAATCATTATTATTAATGGCATAGCTCTAGATCTATTCTTAATCTACACCCTGAAGCAAACTTCCAAACTTTTGCAAATGCTTCATTCGTCCTTCCTGCTATATTCTATATTAGTGTATATAAATTTATTTATACCGTATCTATATTATATATTGCGGACTTAACGACATTGTGTTTTTATTCATTGTCAGAATAGGCTCTTAAACAGCTGACGAATAATGCTCAAATTTTAAGACCACTTTGTGTATTACCTGTGCATGGTTTAGATATATTTTTAATTTGAAAAACGTTTTTTTTTCTTGAAACGATGTTTTACACCATTCATTTACTTGCGATTGCCGCCGAACCTCACACTTTTTGGCAACCCACAAAGCCCGCGAAAGTTCGACCGCCGTTGACCTGAGCGCCAATACGGGCGCTCAGCCGTTGACCCCATCCATGCCCATTGTCCCCTGTCCACTGCTGAATAGATAATGCTCAAATTCTAACCTTAATCTAGCTTATCTCTTTCTCTCAGCAGATCAATCTCTAGATCTCTTAATTACCGCACATTAAAGAGTTCCTTCCTCTTAAATCTAGCTCTACATCTAGATCTAGGAATATATATATATAGATCTAGCTACTCTATATCTACTGCATATTGTTTGGTCGAGGGTGGGCTCGGATTAGAACCAATGACTTGCTCATTGAGTGGGATATCAGCTTTGTTATGCCTACATTGTCAAATTTTTAATAACAACATGCTCATTGCGCGGGTTTTCAGCTTGTTTATAATGAAGTATTGCTTATGACGTCCGCCACGACTTCTGAAGGCTCCTGAAAGGTAACATGGTATCGTCCTGACGATACGGCATCGTCCTGACGATACCGTCTTTAGGCAAGACGATACTAGTTAGTCTCCCAGTTTTTCCGCAAATCCTATCACTAGATCTATCTATCCTCACCCGAATCCCTCGCTCTCCACCACGCCGCTACCTCGGGGGCAATCCTCTCATCCTGCCCCCACCCCCTCAGCAACTCGTTCAAACACTTAATTGTGTTTAGTCACGATACCATCTTTCGGTCATGACGATACCATCTTCCCTCGTTCGGTTGGACTGTCATCTTCCTAACAATAATTAATAACCGCGGAAAATAAGCCTAATGTAGGTCACATTTATAAGTTTCTACCTAAAGTAACTAGGGACTCTTGTACTAACAAGTAGATCTACATGTAGCCTAGATCTATGTACATGTAGTCGGACCCAATTTAGACCTACATTTGGACGGGATACAGCAGGTGGGATGATATGCCATAGAGTCCTAACCTTGGGTTTGAGGTTGATGAGGCGGGGGCAAGTTGGGGTGGGTGGAGGAAGGGGTCAGACATTAGGGATTGTGATATATCTCTTCCGTTTATCTGACTAGATCTCAAACTAGATTCTAAAGCTAAGCTCTAGATCTTGTATATTATATCGACTAGATTCAAGATCTAGATCTAATGATATTGCTAATCAGGAATCTACACTTACTACTTACGTTTACCAAACGTAGATTCTGTAAGTGGAGTCCAATTACGAGTTTAAATTTGATCCATACATTATTTTACTATTTCAAACCGTAAGTTTACCGATAGACCTAGAATCTAGCCTCTAGATCTTAGATCTTTAAGATAAGCCTATTTATTACAAATCGAAAAACGTGCACCATAGAGTTCAAACATTCATTACAACCGTAATGCAGATCTAAGAAGAACTAGATCTAGATCTGCTTTGATTTGCAAATAAAACACTGAATATCATTGTAAAATGTTAATACTTACATGTTTGTTATTTATATATTTGGTTCCCCCGAAGTCCGTGAAGAGAGGTGACGTCATAGGCCTAACATTTTCCAACTCGTTCATGTTCTGTGTCTTGCGGTGCTGCAGTGCAGACAAGGATAAAGTGCATAGTGTCAGAATTTACCGATTTCTGGTCTCCATGTCGCAGGAACGTGCTGAGTGAAATGTGTTAATTGTGTTATCAAAAACTTAAACAAAAAATTAAGAAAGAGTAAAGTTTGAGCAGCTTAGGCTTCTACAAACATGTGACGTTTCGGGCATAACCCTTCGTCAGACAACAAACAAGAAATATCCAGAATGTAGATCTAAGTACTAACTCAGGCATCACACAATGTGATGTCAGAAGAAGAACATAAAGGAGAAAGAAAGAAAGAAAAGGACAGTAATGATAAGAAACGAGCAGAGGGTGAGGGTGGGGGGGTGAAGAATGAACGAGAGTGGAAGGTTCAGATCTAGAATGAAATAAACATGTGAAAATAAGTAAGTAATAAAAGGTGAGAAGGAGATAGAGAGAAGGGAGAAATAGAGAGAGAGAGAGAGAAGAGAGAGAGATATAGAGATAGAGATAGAGAGAGAGAGAGAGAGAGAGAGAGAGAGAGATAGAGAGAGAGAGAGATATAGATATAGAGAGAGAGAGAGAGAGAGAGAGAGAGAGAGAGAGAGAGAGAGAGAGAGAGAGAGAGAGAGAGAGAGAGAGAGAGAGAGAGAGAGAGAGAGAGAGAGAGAGAGAAGAGAGAGAGAGAAAGAAAGAAAAAGGCAGGGAAGAAAGAAAGGGAGAGAGAGACGTGTGAGTATGGGAAACAAGAACGAAAAAATAGGATAAATATAAGACTAGATATCTCACTGGGTCTAGAAAGAAGAAATGATGGAGAATGAATGAAAGGAAGTATCAATCAAGGTAAAAATTTCCACTGAAGGTGCGATATGTATATAAATTACAAATTTATCGATGCATTAAGGGGAAGAGAAGTAAACAACTTATCTGAAATTTCAAAAATGCCAGTTAGCACTAGCTGATGCTTTCCAAGTTATCGAAGTCTTCAGTATGAAGAAAGGGAAAAGCATCAGCTAGTGCTAACTGGCATTTTTTAAAATTTCAAATACGTTGTTTACTCTCTCTTCCCTTATTGCATCGATACATTGGTAATTTATATACATTTTGCACCGTCAGTGTACATTTTTGCCTTGATATTGATACTTTTTTTATTCATTCTTTATCATTTCTTCTTTCTAGACCCAGTGAGATATAGATCTAGTCTTATATTTATCCTATTTTTTCGTTCTTGTTTCCCATACTCACACGTCTCTCTCTCGGACTCTCCCTTTCTTTCTTCCCTGCCTTTTTCTTCTTTTTCTCTCTATATATTTCTCTCCTCTCTATCTCCTTCTCACCTTTATTACTTACTTATTTTCATATTTTTATTTCATTCTAGATTTGAACCTTCCACTCTCGCTCATTACACCCTCCCCCCCCCCACCCTCTGCTACGTTTCTTATCATCACTGTCTTTTCTTTCTTTCTCCTTTACTTTTTTTTCTTCTGACATCACATTGTGTGATGCCTGAGGTAGTACTTAGATCTAGATTCTAGATATTTCTCGTTTGTTGTCTGACGAAGGTTATACCCGAAACGTCACATGTTTGTTCTGTCTTTCTTAGTGGAGTTGTATCTCATTGTTACATTTCGCGTTGGATATGATTGTATCAATCGTATTATTAAATCGAAAATAGAAGACACGAGAGTGGGTGGTTTTGGGGGGGGGTATAATGGTGTTTTCTGGCTCACTTTTATATATATGCAACTCCATTCAGTAGTCTCCTGTGCGTTTTTGCCGTAGTACTATTAGTACTAGTAGTAAACTCAAATGTGATGGAAAGTCAAAAATGGATGGAACTTGGAACAGCCTGTTGCTTTGAGCTTCCACAACTCTTGCAGCAGTAGGCAGTATAATCAGTCTTTTTGCAGTGTAGGCTACATGTTCGTGAACTTAAAATTGTTTAAAGTTTGAATTTAAAGTCTTCTTTTTAATACATCACTACATTATCCACGAAATTCATGGTTTAAAAGGCAACGATTGAGGGTTATGTCTGCATTTCCTCCTGAGAAGTACAAATGCAAGACCTTTTCACTTCCTTTTTTAACATTTCCCTGCAAATGCAACACAGCAAGGATCTGTCGGTAATTTATGCAGCGCTCATGTAGTTTGATGTAATCTTTGAAAAGTTCAAACAAACTATGCCTGTATTTATTACACAATCTTATTATGACGTAATTCATCGCAAAAATATTTTTTCTGCAATAAGTGAATAAGAATATTAAGATAAGTAACCCTTCTTTGTCCTCTTCTGTTCCTGTTCTGTATTGTACAACTTTTTTTCAGCCATTTTATCACCTTTCCTTCTTTAACTTACTTAAGTTAATGTGATGACCTAAACCAGATATGTTTTATTTTCTTAGAATTTTTTATTTAATTTGATTTGATTTACTTACATTTCAAACTAGGGTGATCTTGGGGGTGGGGGTTGGTAGAATTTCTATACTCCTCCTTAGCTCGGTTGGTAGTGGTAGCAGGCTTTCTTTTCATAAGCGAGGCGATGGGTGCTAACACAGAGGTAGCAGGTTTGATCCCCATGGTGACAAGGATTTTTTGTCTATTCCTTGTATTTGTCTCGTCTGGGGCTTTAACTTTAATCATTCAATGTCATTTCCTTCACATGGAGTATGAAGCAACACATTTCCATTGAAGCAACAATGTGCCATTGAAGCCACAAAGCGTTATTGATACCATAAAGTGTTATTGAAGTTGAAGCTGCAATGTGCTATTGAAGTCACAAATGTTTCTTGAAGCTAGTGCTATTGAAGCCACAAAATCCCATTAAAGATACAGAGTGCTACTGAAGCCACAAAGTCCCATTGAAACTACAAAGTGCTATTGTAGCCACAAAGTTCTATTGAAGTAACTGAAGCCATCTGACCTTGTACCTATATATACTTGTGTTCAATACCACTGCTTTGTTATATTGAAATTTACGCATCAGTGTTGATTCAAGGGAAACAGAAAGATGTGAATGTGCAAGAGTGATGCTACAACAGCAAACAGAGTGACTTTACCATCTTATTAGTAATATTACTCTTTATGGACTTCCACTTGTGATTTTGGGAGAAGAGACGTTGCAATCGGAGTGCCCCTTTCGAGACATACGTGTGTGACTGATGACCCCATATTTAAAAATGTAGGCGTAAATAGCAAACAGCATTAAATCTTCCCTCATTTTCGTTGCTCAAACAGCCATCAAATTGAAAGACAGGATACATGGATAAATGGTAAATAAACATCTTTTTAGGTTTTTCATTTCTATTTATGTACCGAACATAAATTAAGTGAAAATAATTACAGGAACAATTAACAAAATTGTTTATGCCAGATGGGGAAAAAGAAAAAAATTGAGAACATATTTATTATCATATCATGTCATTTCCTATAAAACATTTTCTAACAGATCTCAGATATAAGTCAATATAATACACTTCCCCCTCTCACCTTCATCGATCTTAATATTCTACAATTTACAACCATACAAAAGATTGTCAAAGAAAAGAACAAATAACAACTTTTTTTAATTTTCATGTTATTTTTGTTGCTGCATGGTTACAAATCGAATATATTACAAATATTACAATACATACATTTTAAAAATCTATCAACACTTTAAAAGCAAAAACCACAGCAGACATCAATCATATACCAGTTGGTAAGACGATTGGCCTGAATAAAACTGATGACTTAGGCTGTTTGCTGTTTCATTGAAAGAAAATGTTTCACTGACAGTGACAGCAACAGTTCCAGCATAGCAACACAAGGCGAAGATGTCTGACAATGAGATACACCAGATATATGAAATTTTCCGATGCACAGAAATTGTCAATTTTTCTAAATCAAAGTTTTATAATACTATACACTACACCAATCAGCGGATAAGTGATTAAAATGTAAACAACACACAAACCTCAAATCAGGTCTTTTAACATCTTCCAATGGTCAATTTCTTCCTCATATAAAATGTAATGATAAATAAATAAACATGACATAGCCTTTCTCATCTAGTATTTGTCCTTTCATAAAATCTATCCACATTGTATGTAAAGATGTATTTATAATGGTCTTTCATTCAATATAGAACACAGTAATTGCATACATAAAATAACTAAATAAATAACACATTATAAAATAATTTTTTAATAATAAAAAACCCAACCAAAGAAACTGCAACACCCCTTTACTGGCCTTATCGATGTTAGTGTTTGTCATGTAGATCTAGTAAGTGACATCAAAGATTTTCTTTTCACACTTGCATATAGGGCTGATTTTAGGTTTATTTTTGTAAGTGTATGACAAATGCCTCTAACTTACACTCTAGGTAAAGATACACATATAATATGAATCATCCTCTCTAAAAACATAGTATGTGTATTAGATGTAAATCTAAAGCTGTCACAGTGGAAATACTGACAAATAGTTAACTTAGATTCCTCACTACACTCACATTATAGAAGCTAATTGTAATGTAACCTAGGCTTAATAACCCTGCTATGATAGTGATAATATTCCCATTCAAACCGACAATATCTAAAACATACTATAAGGCTTGAAAGGTATAACAATGGTCTAGTCTAGCTGATGACAAAAGAGATGTATTTATGCAATAATTATTATAGACATGAATAGAGGCACCTATAAAAAAAACCCAATAACACAGCAATAGATAAAGATCTAATAGAATGATCCAGTAGGGCCTATATATATATATATATATATATATATATATATATATATATATATATATATATATATATATATATATATATATATATATATATATATATGTATATATATATATATATATATATGTATATATATATATATATATATGCAGCATCTGAAAAGAAATAATTACATTGTGTACTTTAATAATCTGTAATTTAATTCATTTATTCCTCTCCCTCATCCTTTTATCTTTTGACACATGATTTCAATATCTAAAATAATTCTTCTGTGATGTCAATGTTTTGTCTCATAGACGATAACTATCATGAAATATCTCAATAGGACACTCAGAAGTTGCTTGGGATGATGCACAAGTGAATTGAAGTGTGACCAACTGGTATATAAACTCTTTGAAATATACAAAAAAATTGGTTAATGAAAGGCTGCCTTTAGTTTCACATAATTTGAACTATGATTTATCTTGGTAGCTAAGGAAATAATCAATCAATGCATTTTCCTCACCTTTGCTCTTTTGACACAACTTATTTAAATTGAAGTTTCAGTAAGGGCGACATGTACTTTAAAATTATGCACAAAAGCCATTCTAATTACCAGTATGATTATGATAGCAATATACCCCCCCTCCCCCCAGAAGATAAAATAAAACAACTCCCTACCCTACAAAAAAAAACAACCAATGATAATGCGTCTGACTACTATTTCTTCTTGCTGCCACTGGAACTCTGACAAAGCAAAGGATTGTCTTCCTCCATTCTTGACACCCCCCCCCCCACCACCCTTAAACTTCATAAAAAAATATTCATGGTAATTGCGATTTCATTGTAGTCATACCTGACCATGTAGAAACCCAAATCAAAGAAGAAGAAAAACAAACACTGCCTGCCTCAAATAGTGCATAAAACAATACAAAAACAAAAACCTTAACAAATCAGAACATACAATACCAACATTCCTATGATAGAATAGATTTTACCTATTTGTTCTTATGACACCACACTGAAATTATCCAATACACACATACATGCTTTAAGACATCTTTTCATGTCAAATATTACATAACAGAGAAAAGACAAAAATAGCATTAAAATTAAAAGAATTAAAGAAAACCAAAAGGAGAATAAATAAATAATAATATCAGTTCAATAATGATAATACATGATGTAGTAATGATGATAACAACAAAATCAATAATAAAAACGACATTACTTTGATTTTGAGATTGGAGAAAATAATGTGTATGGTGAATGGTTGGATAGTACACAGGTAATAATATTATGTTACTAAACAGGTGGTAGATTCCAACATTCACACAATGGCTACGACACCAGTGTCGAAATTTAACCCTTTCCTGTCTACTACGACATCAGCCTCGATGCCTAAAGCGCCCCTCACTTACTCTTTGTCTTTGCACTCACATAACAACAAGAACAGAGTATGCGAGACTTGTATCGACAATCTTGTGATGTGTAAGATTTCCGGCTCTTTTGTGAAAAAGGCCCCATTTTAAACAAATCTACTTTCATTATTGACTTGCGGCGATTGTAAACAAAGCGACACTGTTATATCCAATGAATGGATCGACCTACTCACTAACGTTACTGACAATTAAAGGCTCATCAAAGTTATATATAAAAGCATAAATGTTCTGAAAACTTAGTTTGTTCTCTAGTTTATTATAATTTCTTCATTGAAATTGAAAGATGTTTAAGCCTTCAAAATTAATTTTAACCCAAAGCATCCCGATGCGCCCAATTGCGCCCCGATAAAAACACATGGCTGGGCATCCCGGTGCGCCCGATCACGGCCGTTGGAACCGGGTGAGTGTCACCATAGTGAAACTCTTCTACCTTATAAATCATGCTTGCTATTTCCTGTCATTTTATTACCTTCCGGAAGTAGAGGAGAAATCATAGGCAAAGTAATCGCTTACAGAACTGCAATCCGTCACATAGTCTTTTTTCCAACGACTTTTACAAAACACCGCGAATTTCGTTATCACCATGACGTTTCAGTTCTTGAATTCTTTAAAGGGCGATAGATGGTGAAAATAGTAATGAAAGTGACTCAGATGATTCAAATTTCGATGAATCTGACATTGATGTTGATTCTAGAGAACAAGATGATGAAGAATCAGTGTCAAGAGACGAAACAACGCATGCTGGTTCTGATCTTAGGCCTGGGCCCAGTGGTGAAGGGACTCAGAATGATGGGTCTGAGTGGAGTGAAAATCTTTGTGATGTTTTCGTCCATAGTTTTAATAAACATTCAGGTGCTGTTGTGGGTTTATCAGAAGAAACAGAGCCTATTGATGTTTTTAAGTTGTTTTTTCCCACCAAGTCTCTATGAATTGATAGTAGAAGAGACATACAAATATGCAGAGCAGAGACAGAGGAGACCAAGAAGATAGACAAGGACTGGAAACCAATGACTGGACGACATTAAAAAATTTCTGTACATAAACATTATGTTTGGAATACATGACACGCCTGAATTCAGGATGTACTGGTCTTCTCATAAGATGCTTCGGGTGGATGCTGTTGCCGATATGATGACACGAGCACGGTTCACGTCGATAAATCGTTATCTGCACATGAACGACAACACCCAGCAAATTCAACGTGGCGGTGAGGGATATCACCCTTTGTTCAAAGTTAGGTCCTGTGTTGGACATGATCCGCACTAGGAGCAAACAGCTGTATAAGCCATCCTCGGAAATTTCAATTGACGAGGCAATGGTGGCTTTCAATGGGAGGCTTCATTTCCAACAATATATCCCCAGTAAACCTCATTCATACGGGATAAAAGTTTGGTGCGCGGCTGAATCCAAGACTGGGTATTTACTCAATTTTCCAGTGTACTGTGGTAAAAGTGATGAACATCTTACCAATGGATGGACATCATGTTATCATGAATGTGGGATGTGGATATTTGAATAAATTTCACATTTTTTATTTTGACAATTAATTTTGTTTTTGTCGTTGAAACTACTTGAAACTCTTCTTGAGAACAAAACCTACTGCTGTGAGACCATTTGTAAAAAATAGGCAAGGCCGACCTCACAATAAAAACAAAGAAAAGAAGGGAACTCTGACAGTGAAGCAAAAGGGAAATCTAGTTCCAACAAAATGGGTTGATAAGAGAGAATATAATTTGCTCTCGACAAATTCCAACCCCACCTCAACAACGGTTTCTCGGAAGACTAAGACTGATATTGTCAACGCCAGAAATTCAATCTGTCGCTGACTACAATATCAATATGGGCGGTGTACATCTTGCAGACCAGTATCATGCCTCGTACCAAGTCGGCAGAGCAAGTAAAGGGTGGTGGAGATATATGTTTTGGTTTTTAGTTCAGAGCGCAGTCATCTTCTCTTTAAGTCAGTTGTGCCTAATGCAAAGCGAGAATCAGCCGCTGCAAAGCACATGACTTTTCGCCTCAGCATCATGAAAAGCCTTTTCATGCAGTCATCAACGACCATTACAAGTACAAGGCAACAGCCAGACATGCCAGCCATTGGCTGTTCTATGAACAATGGTGTCATCCACAAGAGTAGCCGTCTTGAAGGCAGGAAAAAAACGGTGCTATCACTACTATCAGTGTTCTGTTAACAAGAGGAAAACCCTTAAAGGCCGCACCCCTGAGACTGTTAATGGTTGTGCTATATGTGCAGTGCATCTTTGTGAAGGACAATGCTATGTCAAATTCCATAAATTATTATAGAAAATGTAATTTTTGTCATTTTATATGATCTTGTGATGAGTGAGATGTAAAAATCTTACCCATGATTCGCAATTTTCAACTTAAGATTTTTTATACAGTAGTTGTTCCACAGTATTCATTAGAATATATGTATTTTCTGAAAAGTTGTTTATTCTTCTTTCTTGTGAATTTTTTTCTATTGATTTTGAGCTGTGGAATATGTTGTGGAATATGTTTTAAAATGTGTTTGAATGAGTACAGTAATTTTGTGTGCTAGACTTATTTCCCTTCTCCGGGATGCTTAGGTGAACTTTAGGCTGGTGAGCCTGGGATGCTTTGGGTTAACTGAAATAGGTTTATTTTCATCAGAGTTACATCCCTTTGTTTAGGCACACAGACTGAATAGGAAGTGAGGGCTTAGGCACACAGACTAGAATAGTGGAGGACCCTTAGGCAGGAATGAGTTAATTTTAAAACATGCACTGTATTTTTATCTATATGGGCTTACCTCTATTCTAATTCTTCAATTTACAAAGAGATGAATGACAAATAAATAATATAGTAAAATTTGAATAATATTACTGCGACAGAAGCTGCCTGTTCATTTTGCACATTTCTTAATTTTTACAAATTTGTTACCTTCACGCGGTTCAGAATATATTCCTGACACAGACAAACTATAATTGTATGTGATATTATGGTAAAGATCATTGCACCAAACTTTACGAGCCATCAAATTACCTTTATAAACATAAGACGAGGAAGGGAAAGCAACGGGAAATCGATGATACAGGAAGACAAGTCACAACCTTCAACTCTGATTTAATAATCAAATAAAGCTTGAGAATCATCTAAAAGTGTCATTTCATACACATGACATTACCATTCCTACTTCATGACGAATATCATAATGACCTACATTGCCACTAGTCATCTAATGCTTCACAGAATAATTAGTACCCCCAAAAAAGCCGCCTTTTAATGTAATAACTCTCACCTTTGTTCCCTCAAAATTTTTAGTACAAAATATATATATAATAGTTTCTCATGATGATTTAACACCTATGTGACCAAACCGACACTATCAGAGCATTAATCTGGGACCGGAGCCATTACATCCAACTCTCCATCTTGCGTAGACTTAAATAGAGCCCATTTGTGCAACATTTTTAATTGAAATCTAGTGCGATGTAGAATGCTAATGGTCACACAAGACAGGTTTGTAAACAAAACTGAGGAACGGAAGAAGAAAAAGCTGGATAAGGTTATTGGAAAAGTTAACTGGCTAATAATACAAACCAACAGCCAAATGTGGGAATACCCTTCAGCAGACCTGACATGGCTACAGTGAGTTGTGAGTATACTCCCTGGTGGTCGTAGGTGTTAATTCAAAAAGTATTTAGTGAGCTCCCGGGCAGTGAACAGGTAAGCACATGTACAAGGAGTAGATGATCCGCCCTCCACAAGTCTCCTGCTGCCTTGCAGGCAGGTCTTGGCTGACCAAAGGCTAAGGGAGTTAACCCTGAAAGAAAATAAACTGCTGCCTTGCAGGCCGGTCTTGACTGACCAAAGGCTCAAGGTGGCAGCCCCACCATCTACCTAGGGTACAGTGGGCTAATCCCCTGCTTATTCAAAAACAAACAGATTCAGAGAAAAAATTAATATAATATAACCGGCTTGATATTTCGTAGACAAACTGGGAAACGAATACGGACTGTGATTTTTGGAACATGGAACTTTAGGGCAATTAATGGAAAAGAGTTAGATTTAGTTGAAGAAACAGAAAAATTCAAAGTAGATATTTTGGCCATAACAGAAACAAAAAAAAAAGAACAAGGAATAGAAAATGTAGGGCCGAATCTTCTCAGGAGTAGATGTCAAAGATAGAGCTAGAGCAGGAGTAGGCCTCCTAGTGCATAAAAGACATAAAAAGCTACTAGAAAGTTGGAAATGTATATAAAGATTAAACCAAAAGGACAAGAAGTTAAATTATCAATAGCTTATGAACCAAACGAAGACACAAATAAAGAAGAAAAATACATCTTCCAAAACGATTTACAAATAGCTGCAGAGAATTTAAAATCCAAACAGGAACTAATGCTTTTAGGAGATTTAAATGCTAGAGTAGGCAACAATGTAGAAACATCAGAAGGAGTAATAGGTAAAGAAGGAGAGAGACTCATAGATTTTTGCCTAAAGAATAACATGAAAATAGCCAACGCCTTTTTTTCCTCATAAAGATATCCACAAATATACAAGAGTAAATGAAGACAGGTGTGAAAGAGTCAATGATAGACTACATAATAGTTAGCAGCTCCCATTTTTACAGTACATTGGATGCAAGAGTAAACAGAGGAGCAGAAATATTTAGTGATCATCACTTAGTGATTGCCAAAATGAGATTACTGACTGAAGAAAACAAATAGAAAAGGAAAGAGAAGAAAGCTACTCAACTCAAAATAGAGGAACTAAATAAACCAGTAGCAAAACAGGTATACAAATCTAGCAGCGAAAGATGGATCTGGATGATAGCACAATAGAAGAAAAGTGGTAGATGTATAAATAAACACTCCTCAGTTGTACTGAAGAGGTCTGTGGTAGGAAGTTAGGAAAGCAAAACAGGAACAATGGGAAGAGTTTGGCAAAGACTTCAAAAAAGCTATCAAGGAAATTAAAAGCTGTTCTGGGGTGTGGGGGGGGCAATGAAGAGCATGAAAAAGCCAAAAATGGCAAATTAAGAATGCCAAAGGAGAAATAATGCACGACGACAGCGAAATCATGGAAACATGGAAAAAGTTTTCCCCAATTACATAATCCCTCCAGAACGTATGAAACAAGGAGAAAAGATCAATTAGTCAGGGTAACAAATAATACAGAGGAGACAGCTGAAGATGTAGATATATCAATGGAAGAAATCCAAACAGCTATAAGAAAAGTGAAATTAGGAAACGCCCCAGGAGCAGATCGAGTTCATTCAGAAATCATTAAAAATCAAGGGAGAGAGGCAGACAAACTACTAACACTAACATGCAATATGCCAACAAGCATGGAAGTCAAAACAGGTGCCAGACGACTGGAAAAAGGGAACAGTAGTACCAATAAATAAGAAAGGATCAACTATGGAATGCTCAAATTATAGAGGATATCACTACTTTGTATTCCAGGAAAAGTATACGCCAGGGTACTGGAAATGAGACTAAGGAAAAGAGTAGAGGATCAGATTGAAGAGCATCAAAGTGGATTTAGACCAGGAAGAAGTGTAAAAGACCAGATATTTACAATTAGACAAATAATATATAAATATTCCTTGACAGAAAAATTGACCTGCACCTGTGTTTTATTAGAAAAGGCATTTGACACTGTGGGGAGGGACGAGCTATGGCATTCCTTAAAAGAACACAATGTAGAGCAAAATTTAATAGAAACCATTAAATGTTTTTACAATAAACCAACATGTGCAGTGAGAGTAGCTGGAAACATATCTGCAGAATTTGATGTAGATATAGGAGTAAGACAGGGTTGTATCCTAAGTCCTCTTTTGTTTATCACATTTATGGATTCAGTCGCAAAGGCATCCTCAAAAATGAAGAAAATGAATGTAGGTATGTGGAAGCTCAAAACAGTAAATGTATCAATGCTTTCATTTGCCGATGATTTAGTTCTGTTTGGAAAATCAGAAAATGACCTTTAGTCGAACATCAACATTATAAACAATGAACTAAATAAAAGAGGAATGAGAGGAAATGAAAAGAAAACCAAAACAATGCTAGTAACTAGGGAAGTTAAAACACAAAATCTTAAATTAGGCAGGGAGAATTTAGAACAAGTTCAAAGCTAATTACCTAGGAGTAATGATTAACTCATAGGGAAAACCAAGAGAAGAAATCAGCCAGAGAATCAAAAAGGCAAGTGCAATCTATAACCATCTAGGAAGGCATTTGCAGGTAAGCAAGAATTGTCAACAAAAACCAAAATGGCAGTATACAATACAGTTTATTGTCCTACTCTCCTCTATGGCAGCAAAACCTGGACCTTAGACAGTAGTAGAGTACAGGCAGCTGAAATGAAATATCCAAGAAGAGTAGTAGGGAAAACTAAAAGAGACAAAATCAGAAAAACAACAATAAGAGATCAAACCAAAGCAGATGGCATAAAAACTAAGATAGAAACAAATCAATACAGATAGTTTGGGCATGTAATCAGAATGAATGACCTTAGAATAGCTAAATCAGTATATAGTGCTAAAGCCTAAGGTAAAAGACCAAAAGGCAGACCTCGGAGAAAGTGGGAAGAAGATATAAAAGATGCATTGAAGCATAGAAATTTAACTTTTTTGGAAGGAAACAGAAAATGCCAGGACAGGGCATCCTGGAGAAAGATCATCTCGGGCATCTGAACCAATACACCGAAAGGTAGAATGGGAACTGATAATATAAAGAAAGAAAAGAAATTCGATGAGCTCTGTCAGCATAGAATAGAACATGCAACAGCAGAGTTCCCATCACAGAAATTTGCTTTTAAGCAGAACAAGTATCTAAAATAAACTTGATAGCCTTTGCTAACCTATGAACCAGGCTTTGAAAAAGTTATTCTATCCATCTATAGACATCTGTTTTGTTTTCATTTGTTAACTCATTTCCCACTCTACAATAAAATGGTACACCCCAATACTACTATCTGCAATGAGGAGAAACAATGTATTTGATAAAAAAAAAAAAAGAAAAAAAAAAGGAGCAATATTTGTATGACCACCTGCATGAGCAATAAGACACATGGCATGTATATATATTCAAATTATTTTTCACAGCTGTAAAAGAATAAGAAAAAAAAGTACAGCAGTCATGAATGAAATATACATACCACAAAAGAGCATTTTCAATGTAACAATGAACAAACATTCTGTTGATGTATTGGATCCATGGAACATATTAATTAATACTAAATTCTTTGGAATACATGTCCATAAAAATAAAAACAGCTCCCCTCTCCAAACAAAAAAGCACAAAACAAAACAAACAAACAATGAAAATGAAGATAAAACAAATAGCAACACATGAAATCAATGTTTTTCATTAAATAATTAATTGTATACTTTGAAATCATAGAAATTATCAACAGAGCCAAAATGCAAGACTTGATTGTTTCCTAAAACTAAAAACATTTGGCCATAACAACTGTACTATACAGTAGTGAGTGAACAAACACAGAAGGGCCTTCTTCAAAGCCAATATAATATGGATCGGTTGTAACCATACCACAATGAAGTCCACTTAAAAATATGTTCATTGGCTCGGTGAAATTACAGCAATGATTTCAAAATATGAGACATTATGCAAAGCAATCATCTGGGACCATTTCTTAAAAAAAGATCATGGACTAGTGAAGTAGCTGGAAATGGTGAAGACAGGGTCACTGGGTCGCTTGTAAATGATATCATTATTACTGAGTCTAAAATATTTGTTGAGACCAAAACCAATAACAGATAGTGCAGCTCTCAAAAGATAATCTAAAATATATTTAAACCATCCAAACAGACATAATATCTATAACATAGAACAGAATATAATGTAAATATTCACATACAGTAGTTGCTGGATAAAAGCACATGACAAAAAAAATCACATTCTGTATTAACAAATCCCTTCATCGGCGACCGAATTCAAACTATAATATAATTAAATAATAATGTACATGAAAACATGGTTGACACACAGAAAGGCACGCTTTCTCTGTAACGCAACCTATTCAATATTGACCTCAATTTGACAGAAATAATAATGAAAACAGACAAACTGTAGTGAACAATACCGTGTCACAGCTAGCTTTACCAAGACGAAGGCATCAGATAGTCTTATATGTCATGTCTAGCCTACATTCCCTACCTCGCTCATAGTCTCTGTGATTTCCTGGTGATCAAAAACTGGCTGTCTAGATTTTATTCTGTGGGTCGCAAATTTATCGATCACAAATGTGAAACACATCTCTCAATGTACAGCATTGAGACAATACAGTGAGATATCGTAATATGATTGGTTGCGGCAGTGAACAAGAGAGAACAATAGAATCATACGAATTGAATAAACCAAGACAGGAGACAAGTAATACACAATTACACACAAAGCTGAGAGAGTGTAAGGGTGTGAGGGCGGGGCTTAAAGATCAAAGGCCTTCAGTGACTGGTTCTCAAATCTCATCAAGTGTATGTATGTAGATAGAGGCTGAATCAAGGAATACAGTATGCACAATATAAATGCATGCCTTTCTCCAATACCCAAAGGGTGTGTGTTTATCCAACGACTACTGTATAGGTTATAAAATGTACACTATATGAGTTACATGGATATAATGAAAGTTCTGACAGTTTAAATAACACATTTAAAGAATTTCCTGAGGGTCACACGTCATTAATTGACAGGAAGGGGTAAAAAAAAAAGTGACATATTCCATGGAGAGGGCAGAAGTAGAAGTACATATGAGAAGGTTGGGATGAACTTATAAAGTCCAAAATTCAAAAATGTTTACCACATGGCATATATTATGTGTCACATTCAGACTAACCCATTAATCTATGACCACAGGATCGTCTATACTGGCACCAAAGTTGTCTGATTCATCTTGGGCATCATTATTCTCAGACTTTTCTAGCTCCTGCTCAAGCTGCAACAACACACTCTTTTCTGACTTAGAACTTCCTTCAATTTATCAAGCCTGGCTCCTTTGAGACCGTGGGCCTCTTGTGCAGAAATGAGGGTCTGCAGCTTTTCTACAGTCTGCCGCACAGTTTCAATGTCCACCGCCGCTGCTCCTCCTCCTAAGTTGTTTGCGGTGGACTGGTCTTTGCCACTCTCAGATAGTGGTGCCGGTAAAGAAGATGTGTCACTGGCAGATGTATGGGAAACTGCCACCGACCCACAAGACGATTGTGCAGAAGACACCACAACAGTGCGAGACAAGATTGACGGGGTACTGGTGATACTGGAAGAGAGAAGGGTCGTATCGATACTGCTAGCAGCAGGTACTGACGATGTCCCCACTGTAGTAGATGAGAGCAGCAGAGCACCAGGTGACAGAAGAGAGATGGTTCCTCGTGAACTGCTGGTGGTGGTAGGTGTACTGACCGAAGCAGTGGTTGTGGTGGTGGTGGTGGCAGTTGCTTGTATAGTTCTAGCTGCAGTGGCTAAAACTGAAGCAGATGTGGTGACAGTTGTTACAGTAGTCAAAGTCGATGGCGAGCTTGATGTGGGCAGCAACGACATAGATGTGGCCTGTGATGAGGACAAGGAAGATAGTAATCTGGATGAAGAGTTAGAAATAATAGGCGCTCTGATGATTACATTGGAGCTAAGTCTAACAGGCCGTGAACCTACCATAACTCCTGGTGTATTGGGTGAAATGATGCGAAATCTCTGAACACCGCTGGCCCCTGATCTAGACGAGGCAGCGATCAGCTGGATATTTTGAGCAGAAAGAAGTGACCTCACAGATCCTGACTGGACGACAGGTGACGGCTGAGGACTGTCAAGAGGCTCTGTCTTAATGACGACGCCTGGTGGTAGAGGGTATTTCTTCTCTAACCTTCTACGTTTAGCTGCCTTCTTTTCAGCTGACATTTCCTTTTCAACGCTGTGCTTTCGTTGAGGAAGAAGAGAACTGCTTGCTGAAAGTCTTGTCAGCGGACTGCTCAAAGCCGTGGTTCCAAGAGTTGCAATGCGAGCAGATGATCCGGTGGCACTGCAAGCAGGAACTATGATTGGAAACACCTGGCACCAGAAACAGAGGCATTTGGTGACACCAGCTGAACAGTTGAAGAACCGGTTGTGGTGGTGGCAGTTTGCCCGGGATGACGGGAATGACAGTGCTGGAGCCTGGTGCAATGAGCGGGGAGACCAAAGAGCGGATGTACCTTGTTCCAGACGTAATTGCCGTTGATACAGGTTGTAAGGAAGAGGAAAGGCAAATGGCAGAAGAAACCGATGAGGTAATCACTGAAGGTGTGGCAGTAACAGTAATGTTTGATTGTGTAACCGACGATGAACTGCTGAGCAAATTATGTGCAGAAGTCGTAGCTATACTTGCCGGCGCAGCGGATGCCCGAATGCTTCCCTGCAATGAAGCTGATGTCAAAGAAGAATTCTGGGGCAGAAATGTTGTAGGAAGGAAGTGAATGGCCGACGAGGACACTCTACCAGGCACGGTGACAGCTGTTGTAAGATGAGGTATGGAAAATGCCGGAGCCAATTCTTTGGTCGTACTTGTGCTTTGAGGGAGTGCAACTGGCCGAACAGGTGGCATTGTGCTTGCATTTGGCTGATAGAACATGTAGCGAGGCCCTGGGGCTGTCGGAATCAGGTTTGTCTGGGAAACGGAATGGCGGCAGTACTTGCAGTTGTAGAACTCAATGATCCACCTGCTTGGGCAAGTAGATTGTTTGACCCAGGCATGGACAGTAAGTAATCCTTGCCATCAATTTTCACCATACACAAATTAGATGGCAAACTGCTATTCCTAGAGTAGCGCTTGACAAACTAGGGCATGTGGCAGGCATGGTGAAATTTTGAAGCAACGAAGGAGACATCAAAGTGGAGCCTGATAAGCCTATAATGGATGCGGCATTTGAATTCTTTGTGCCGGTAGCCAAGCTCAAGGTTGTAACAGGAGCAAAGGACGTAACGTTCAGAGGTCTGTTGGTTTTACTGGCAGGGCCTGGTCTGTAACCCCTAATAGCAGTAGATTTCTTTGCCAAGGAGGCTTTGGGTACATTCAAGCTCTTCATGCTAGGGTCAGATGCTACACTGGTCTGAGAATTGGTGTTGAGGATACTTTTTTTGGGGTAAACATAGACTACATTATCACTACTTGAAGCCTTACTGGCACCACCACTAGCTGTGAGGCTACTTTTACTGAAGGTACTCATCAGAAAGTTTGGAATTGTAGAGTGTGATTGTGAAAGTGGCAATGTTTTATCTTTCGTCGACACCGGCCCGGGAAGTAAATGAGCTTCTGGCATGCCAGACATAGTTGGGGATATCCTCACTGTATTTTTATCTTTGTCTTCTTCACTGAAAGATGAGGGCGACTGCAGTTTTGCTTTCTTTTTGGCTGAAATGTCCTTGAGGGACTGATTGTCATTGTTTGATGATGAGCCTTTCTCAGGCAATAGATCCTTTGTAATTGTTGAGTCTTTCTTTGATTGTCCAATTTTTTTTCCTTTGAGAGGATACAGCTATGTCTTCTAGCAAATCGTCTTCTGAAGGTTCAACATAACATATATCCTGTCTCCTTTTCCTCAAACTTCTACCTTGAGGAATCCGAAATTCATCTTCTGAATTAGAACACATGAAATTATCAAGAGGGTTTTTGTAATTGAATATGTCATCAATGGTTTTCTGTTTGGATACACACTCAATTTTCCTTTCAGCACACAGAGAAGATAATATTTTGACTCTTTCTTTCAACGTTAGATTAAATGCAAAAACTCTGACCGAAAGCACATCCTTGGAAAGGTATATGGACTACATTTTTCAAAACTACAAAACAGGGTGGAAAAACCTTTTGTATACGTCTCATATCTTTAAACACATGGTATTTGCGACATGTGGCTTTTTGGCAGTTTCTGCTTGTGACTTAGTTTCCTGTAACCCATATCCCTAGCAGCATCTGAAATAAAATCTACGGTAGACGGTGGGATAGACATGCTTGAATACGAGTGGCTGTCAAACAAAGATGCATCCCCTTTAGAGCTATTGTGAGCAGTAAAATCTTGAACCTCTGAATTCATGCCCGTGTCTGTGTTAGCCTGACAAAACTCATCTTCACTCAAATGACCAGGCGTTGTCACCTGATGAAGAGAAAATTTCGATATTTTTGGCAAAAGGGGGACGTCGGCCAAACCTTTTGACTCTTTTCAGGCTCTAGTTCACCTTGTTGTTCACTTGTCTTTGCTTGCTTTTCTTTTTCTTCTTTTTTCCTTCTTCAAAGTAACAAAAGGTCGCCGCATATCATCTGAATCAGACTGTTCTCTGGACTGAGAATCACTGAATTCTTTTTCAGACAAACTGCACCGGCGTGGTCTCCGTTCTTCACGTTCTGATCAACAACGCAGTTGTTCATAATTTCAAGGTCAGCTTTGGATATTCGTTTTGGAGTTGTCAATTGCTTCTGGGCGTTTGAATTTGCCAGATTGATGTCGACAGTTCCATTCCTGAGTGACGAGACCTGATTAACCTTAGTCTGAGCTGGCAAAGATGGCAAATCCATGTGACTCGTTGGTGTGGATGACATTAGTGGTGACTTTGTTCCTGATGACGTAGTCAAGCCAGTGAAAACAGCTGTGGCAGTAGTTGTGGTGTCTGTTGTTAGATGAGCCATGGAGACTGTGCATGGTAAAGTGGAGATGGTGCTTGATTGCGACTGTGACACTGTTTTAGATGACGTCTTCTTGCCATTGAGATTATCTGAAAAGGACTGTGGCAGGAGTTGTGATGGAGATTTGGGGAAAATCCGGTCAATGGCCTCCACAATGTTTGGAGACACTATGGCATTGTTAGATGAGCCAGGGGAAGTAACATATGAGGTAGATCTCACTTGTGGCGAGGTACTGATGGAGTTCACTACATCAGCCATAGCAACTGATCAAGAGTTCAGCTCCTATTGAAGTTCATGGTTGTGGTGAAGTCTTGAATCATGGCCAATCAAACGATAAGGCAAAGGACCTCACTGTGATCCTCTTGATAAGCAGCACCTCCATGAGACCTGTGACAGACACAAAACCAAAGAGAAGGCATAAATATACTAACTGTAAACAACATGCTTCTTCAAAAACTGCATTTTATAAAAATTATGAATACTTATCATGTGCTAAGAAAAAATCACATGGTACTAATTACTGGGGTGGAGATTTTAGCAACATGTACCAAAATACAGACTACAATCCTATCTCAAGTAAGTAGTAAGTGCCTGTGTGTGGGTATGGTGAAGATCAGATAGACACTTCCTCTTCCTCATGGTATTAAAAAGTCTATTTTAGGCATCTATTTTGAGAGAATGGCCGGTATGCAAGTGAGACAGACCAATGAATGCACAGCAATATTTGCAACCCAATAGGAAGGCTAGACGCCAGGTAAAGGGTGCATGCCCATACAATACAATGAGACCATTTTTATTCAACAACAATTGTTGGCTTTGTGATGTGTGTAATATTTCATTGACTCTATCAGCATCACTATCCCCCTATTAAATATAGACACATGTTTACCTTTACCACAAGATACACCAACCCTCCCTGTCCACTACAAACATCTCACACACACAAATATGGTGACTGGTGGCATTGCTGTACACACAACACAGCTCTACACCAAGGCCTCGAAGCCAGCATGTGCATGCCTGATTCGGATTTTATCAAAAGTATGGTAATTTTTCTTGAGATTACAGGATGGGCTCATAGCAAAAGTCTGATTGTAGCCGTGTTGGACGTCCCAGTAGGGGGTCTCAAGGTGGCAGCCCCACCACCTACTTAGGGCACAGTGGGCTAATCCCTGCTTACTCAAAACCAACTGATTCAGAGCAACAAAGATGATACACCCAGACTGAACTTCATAAGATGACACTGGAAACGAACACAGACTTTGATTTTTGTAACATGCAATGTCAGAGCAATGAATGGAAAAGTAAGAATTAGCTGAAGAATTGGAAAAATTCAAAGTAGATATTTTGGCTATCACAGAAACAAACAAAAAAGGACAAGGAATAGAAAACGTAGGGATCTAATCACACTTTAATTATTTCAGGAGTAGATGTGAAGGATAGAGCTAGAGCAGGAGTTTGGCCTCCTAATGCATAAAAGACATGAAAAGATATTAGAAAACTGGAAACTTAAAAGCTTGAAGTTATTAGAGGTAAACATTAAATCAAAAGAAAGAGAAATTAAATTATTAATCGCTAATGAAAACAATTTACAAATAGCTGTAGAAAATCTCAAACTCAAACAAGGAACTACTGGTGTCAGGAGAATTAAATGCTGGACTATGCAGCAATGCAGAAACATCAGGTGGAATCACCAGGCATAAAAGGAGAGACAAACAACTTCTCCAAATATGGAGAGAGACTAATGAACTTTTGTCTAAGAATTAACATGAAAATAGCCAACACCCTTTTTCCACATCATAAAGTAATAAAGATATTCACAAAATTACAACTTAAAGAGTAAATGAAGAAGTCAATCATAAACTATATAAATAGCAAGCAGTTCCCTTACAGTACAATGGATGCAAGAGTTTACAGAGGAACTGAAATATTTGGTGATCATCACCTGGTGCAAAAGTTAGATTACTGACTGCGGAAAACAAACAGATAAAAGGAAAGAGAAGAAAGCTAATAAACTCAAAATAGAAGAGCTGAATAACAGTATAAAAGTACTATATGGCGGGCATTTATAAATACTGCTCGTACTCTGAAAAAACACACATTTCTCAAACATCTAGTTTCGAGGTATTCACATTTTAGTGTTTTATACAGTGGAACCTCTCTAATCGTTAAGTCTCTGTGAGTTGTAAAATTGTCCCAATTTGCTAGGGATTTTAGTTTTCCTTCAGCAGTTTGGTGTACCTAGGCCCGTCTATGAGTGATAAAATGCAGAACTAAACGAACAAGTAGCCACAGGACCAGTTGATTAAAACGAAGATGGCATTCATTAAAGATGTCACTCCCACTCACAATTGATCTTCCTTGGATAATAGAAAGATAAGACAAGTAATCAAGAAGGCATGGGGAGTCATTAAATCTCCTCTCGTAGCCGCCCTTTGCGATTGACGGATGAGGTGGGGCAATAAAAGACCGAAAGTGCACAACTTTCTAAGCGCCAACTCCGTGCAGGGATGCAACCATAGCCCAGAAAAAAACCCTGAAAAAGCTGCCGGGGGCCCAGGAGTCTGCAAAGGCCTCCAGCAGGGTCCAGGGACAGCGGAGTCTCCGGTCTGGCGGCATTTTGCCTATCAAATCATCTTTTTTTGGATTATTGAAACTTAACAACAATAACATTTTCTTATGATCTACTCCAAAAGACAAGAAGACACAGGTTTACACTGTAACTACAAATAACCTGAGATGAATTGAAAGACCTGTAGAGTGGACTGAAATAAAACACCTTAAATATATTCAAATCTAAATTAATTTGAAAGTGATCATCACCATCGGAAAATAAAATGAAGTCTTCTGATCTTAACAAAAGCATTTGATTTGGCATGCATTCCAAAAACTTTCTTGCCAGTTGATCCCAGTGTTACACATAGTATAGTCATAGTGCACCATGTGATATCAGCTGAGTACAATTTCCTCACATAGATCTAGGCCAGGCAGAAAGAAAAAAAAACTCCCATCTTCATGTAGATCTAACATTCCAACCAATTCCAACTGATCTTGATACTAGAGTCAAATTTTGAAACATTAGGACACGTTCTGACTCTCCACCACTTTCAGTTTGGCTCACGAGACCATGGTGATTTTTTGATTTCCACAGTAACAAATCGCCAGATTGTAATTAGGCTCCATTCTAGATGTATCTATTGGCTCTATATCCAGATATCGATCACAATGATCAATATCGTATCTGAAAATGAATATCACACTGGATTTGAAAATCTTAAGTGTAGAACAGCAGCTTGAGATTGAGATTTTGGATAGACATAGCTCTAAAAAGATTAGAGCTAGATAAGATCTAGATTCACAAAGAAGCACTAAGTAGATTAGGCCAGAGAGAGAGAGAGAGAGAGAGAGAGAGAGAGAGAGAGAGAGAGAGAGAGAGAGAGAGAGAGAGAGAGAGAGAGAGAGAGAGAGAGAGAGAGAGAGAGGGAGGAGAGACAATAAGCAAAGAGTAGGTTAGGCCACAGAGGGAGAGACAATAAGAGAGAGAGAGAGAGAGAGAGAGAGAGAGAGAGAGAGAGAGAGAGAGAGAGAGAGAGAGAGAGAGAGAGAGAGAGAGAGAGAGAGAGGGGGGGTGGGGAGGGGGGAGTCAAACGGACAGAGAGAAAGATTGACTCGAAGTAGTCGAAGTGAAGCATGATGATCTGGATGTCAGTGCGATATTTACAGAAGAAGAGAATAAATCAATGATCGTCTCAATTTTTCTTGTTTGTTTCTTGTGTGTCAAGTACCGTCGAATTAACACAGAAGGATCTCAGAAGTAATATGCATCGAAATAGCAGTTGCCGGTAAATAATCAGCTTTTGCATCTGATTATTCTGATACGGTGCGTTGGTAATTTTACCTCCAGTATAGAAATTCCAGAATTTCTAAACACAAAATAATTTTTAAAATTGGAAATCCGATTTAAACCGGAAAAGTTACATCCCTGTTCGTGTCAACACCGTAGTGTATTGCAAGGTGGGCAGGTAAGGTCTGGGTCGACGCTTGCTTTCACACTTTCCTAATGGGTGCCTGATGTGTCTGGCTTATGGTCGCAGCGAACTGGCACTTGCGACATTGTGTACATATTATGTAATGTATAACACATGTAGCACTAATGCAGGTGTACTAATTGATGTTTTGCTAACATGGAAACCAAATTAGGATAAAAAGTGAGTGTTGAATAAACAAATATGGTGATAATAATCAATGCAAGCCCACGAAAATTGTCCCGATTAACTAGGGATCTGTCCCTTTTAGAGAGATAAAACAGATCAGAAACAATTCTGTTCCCTGGGAATTCTTAGATTCCCCGGGGTCCCGATTAGAGATGTTCCACTGTTTTATAAAATAATGGTAACTTTTTGGAAATCCAATTTAACATTATAAACTGATAATTTGTATTGATTCCAGTCTTTTTGATTGAGTTTCATTCTAAAATGTAGGAATAAATGGTTTAGAGGGAAATATAATGTGTTTTTCAGAGTACAAGAAGAAATATTATGTGTTTGGATAATACACATATTTCTCAGCAGCCTCTGAAAGAACACATTATAAATCTTTGTAGCCGAGAAGAAATATATGTTTTTTCCAGAGAATTTTTGATAAAAATTCTGCCGATTCATTGCATCTCAATAAATGCTATTTATCAGTGTTTAAGTAGAACTAGATTTGAAATCTACCTATCTCTGTCTGTCTATTTGTCAGTCTCTGTGTGTATGTCTGTGTCTCTGCCTTTATATCTGTTTCTCACTAGTTCCCTCTCTTTGTCTCTGTCTGTCTGTATGTCTCACACACTTTCTCTCTGTTTGTCAATCGAAAAAAAAAACCATCTTTTTTGGACACAACAATTCATCTAGAGCGAGTTCAGCCTATAAACTTGTCAGCGACAATTTTCTTTTTTCTTCACTGTTTTCGGTTTTGTTTTTTTAAGACAAAATTTAGGATTTTGCACTGCACAAACTCTATGGTACTCTGCCTTGCAACCCAGCTGTTGGGATACGATTTTCTTCTTTGTTTTTGTTGGTGACAACATACAAACTGCATAAGGTGCTTACTTTACTTTGTATTCCAGGTTTAGTTCTTTTCCTTTAAAAAACAATGATACATCCAGTACACAGCATTTATGTAGATTTATGCAAATTGGGGCACTCCTTTGTTGAATTGATGTCCCGTTTTACCCGGAAGTGAATGTAGCTAAAAAAAGTGGCTAGGTGGTGTTTACTTTTTATGCCAAATAGTTTTAACTATCAGATAGATCTAGATCTATTTATAAGTATAACATTTTATTGAGTGTTAAATTTGTGAAATGTATCTAATAGATTTAGATCTATTTGTCTAATCAAGTCTGATCTGATTCTGACATAATCAGGGGGGGGACACACACTGGATTGTCACATAAAAGTAATGAGGGGGAGGCACCCCTTGTTTTCACTTCATTCCCATTAAGAAATTTGGGAAAGTATTCGATCTGGAAAACCATTCTTTGTATCATCGGGACATCAATTGTTAAGAAGTACCCAAATTAGCTCACTAAACACTACTGAATGAATGCATTCTAAAGAGCCATCATAGCTATACTGCCCCTATACAGCTCACTGAACTACCTTCTGCTTGGCTAAATTATGGTAGACTTTCCCATGTAATGCTAGCTCATGTCTTACTGTCTCAATCTCCTGTCTGATGTCTTAGTTTCATACTGTGTGTGTCACCTTGTGTGCATGTGTGTGTGTGAGAGAGAGAGAGAGAGAGAGAGAGAGAGAGAGAGAGAGAGAGAGAGAGAGAGAGAGAGAGAGAGAGAGAGAGAGAGAGAGAGAGAGAGAGAGAGAGAGACGGAGACAGAGAGACAGACAGAGGGAGAGACAAAGAGAGAAAGGGGGGAGAGAGAGAGAGAGAGAGAGAGAGAGAGAGAGAGAGAGAGAGAGAGAGAGAGAGAGAGAATGAGAGAGAATGAGAGAGAGAGAGAGAGAGAGAATGAGAGAGAGAGAGAGAGAGAGAGAGAGAGAGAGAGAGAGAGAGAGAGAGAGAGAGAGAGAGAGAGAGAGAGAGAGAAAATGAGAGTCAAGGAGAAGACAAATAGAGAGAAAGCAGTCTTACTTTTCTTTAAGTATTAGAGCTAGATCTAGAGCTAGAATAGTCTCTAGTAAATCACTGATCAAAAGTGTCGAAAATCTATCTTCAGGCCTCTGGCTTTCAACCATGTAGCTCTAGATCTAGATCTATTCTATGTTGTATATATCTAGCGACACACAAGTAGACAAATCTAAACAACATGACAGTAAACGATAATCTTAAGGAGTTGATCTTCAAACCAATAACCTGCTTAAAACTTCTATGGTTTAAAATTTTCAGTTGTGGGAAGCAAAAAGGCTAAGCTGTTGCGAGCGTGTTGATGAATGCTTGAAAGTCGTTCGTGAAGACTAACAAAGGAGAGAAGAAAAGATAAAAAGCCTAACTCATTTCCAAAAGTCAGTGGTTGAGCGGCTAAGGTGAAAGCAACAAACAACTTACTTCTTTTCCATGGCAAAGACAGACGAGTCAATCACTCGATAAAATCAATCTCATGATAACTGAAGTAGTACAAACGTATCACGTCCATGACAATGGCTCCATTTCGCCTAAAGCAAAATTTGATCCGGAAAAAATAGATCATTCCGGCCTCAGCGCCATCTTGCGGTTCTATCTAATTTTTTGTCTTTAAAGGCGGGCTACTCTCAATCTCTTATTTAGAGTTCCCCCTTCCCTTCATTTGTCAGGTGACCAAGCCCTTGTTTCTATTTTAAGATGTTAGTTAAGTCGCGCCATTATTTTTAAATGACCAGTGCAGCAACCCGTTTACAAAACGGATAAACAATGCTAGAGATCTATTTGAATCCAAATCTATGAATAGTTAGAAATCGATGTGCGAAAACAGTTTCCTATTGAAAGGTATTTATACTTTCCAACCATCGTATCGATTATGAAAAACCCCATTTCATACCGTAGTGAATTTGAAGTAAGTGGGTCATAACTGTAGACTGTAGATCTAACAACTATTTCATGTAGGCCTTGTCTTCCATAGCAGACAACTGGTGTCTCTGTACATTAGGGAAATGATCTAGATCTACAGCATTCTCTTGATCTATACGCAGGTCTTGATGAGCTGTATCTATATCTAGATTTAATGTCTCTTCGTAACAGCACGTCTTTAAACCATTAAATGCATTTTTAGGGTTATAGAATGATGAATTGGAAAGGATTAGGGCTGCAAAACCTAATCACCAAATCGTCAAATATTATTAGGTACAAGCATTTGGCGCTAAATGACTCAAACTGGTATAATTACATTGACTTCCTTTCATTTATTTACTACCGTCGTTTGGTAGAAGAAAAAAAAGGCTTCGAAATCTTCATGGCTGCCTTCATTCGTATAAATAATTCAAGACTCAAATGGCAGGAGTAAAGGTATAACAGCTGTTGCCATAATTCTAGATAGGCCATTGTTGATTCCACATCGATTCTCTAACTCCATGTGCAATTTGATGTTTGAAATCATTGTCGTTCCTGAGATTCGCTCAGTCTAAGTTTTGCTCACGAAATAGTCTTTTTTTATTATATAAGATTTTCTTGTTATGGATTTGAATGGAATTTCTCGTTCGTTTTTTTTTTTGGTGAGAGCCCATGTGCTGCGGTTGTAAAGGAGGATGGATTTGACGAGGGGGGGGGGGAATTTGTTTTTAAAAATTTGTCCAAAAACGTCTATTCAAGATATCAAAAATCGATACGAGAGTATTAGGATATTTGGTTTGAAGTTTCTATGTGCAAAATTATAAATGTAATAATAATAATAATATAATTCATATCTATAGCGCCCACTCCCATCTTACGACAGCTCTAGGCACATTTATACATACATAATAAAAAAAACCATGAGCAATGTACATATACAAAATAAATAAATAATTGAGTAAATAAAAAAATAATAATAAAAAATAAATAAATGAATAAATCAATCAATCAATCAATCAATCAATCAATCAATCAATAAGTAAGTAGATAAAAATAAATAAATAAATAAATAATAAATACATAAAAGCATAATATCGTTTATAAAGGTGTATGGTACATGAATTAAAGTCACATAATTAAAACAATTACTTTTCTTCTAAGAAGCATCGCATGAGGTATGTTTTGAGATGTTTTTTAAAGGTGTCTTCTGACGTGTAAAACATATATCGAAGATTGACAGCGGAAGAGCATTCCAAATGTGAGGACCTGCGCGTATTTAACAGAGCGCAGAGACAGTATTGTCAGGCCTTTCTTTGGGGAACGCTAACAGACATTGAAGATCTACAATGAAAACTGTAGAACTACTTAGTTTTTGAAAATTACTTGAAATGACCTAAAAATCAAGATGGCGGCTGTTTCCTTTCTTTCTTTCTTTATCAGTTCCCATTCTACTTTTCGGTGTATGGATTCAGACGCCCGAGATGATCTTTCTCAAGGATGCCCTGTCCTGGCATTTTCTGTTTCCTTCAAAAAAGTTAAATTTCTATGCTTCAATGCATTTTTTGTATCTTCTTCCCACTTTCTCCGAGGTCTGCCTTTTGGTCTTTTACATTGGGCTTTAGCACTATATACTGATTTAGCTATTCTAAGGTCATTCATTCTGATTACATGCCCAAACCATCTCTATTGATTTGTTTCTATCTTAGTTTTTATGCCATCTTCTTTGGTTTGATCTCTTTTTGTTGTGTTTCTGATTTTGTCTCTTTTAGTTTTTCCTACTACTCTTCTTAGATATTTCATTTCAGCTGTCTGTAGTCTACTACTGTCTAAGGTTCAGGTTTTGCTGCCATAGAGGAGAGTAGGACAATAAACTGTATTGTATACTGCCATTTTGGTTTTTGTTGACAATTCTTGCTTACCTACAAAATGCCTTCCCTAGATGGTTATATATTACACTTGCCTTTTTAAATTATCTGGCTGATTTCTTCTCTTGGTTTTCCCTCGAGTTAATCATTACTCCTAGGTAATTGTAGCTTTGAACTTGTTCTAAATTCTCCTTGCCCAATTTAAGATTGTGTGTATTAACTTCCCTAGTTACTAGCATTGTTTTGGTTTTCTTTGCAGTTACTCTCGTTCCTCTTTTATTTTGTTCATTGTTCATAATGTTGATATTCGACTGAAGGTTACTTTCTGATTTTCCAAACAGAACTAAATCATCGGCAAATGAAAGCATTGATACATTTACTGTTTTGAGCTTCCACATATCTACATTCGTTTTCTTCATTTTTGAGGATGCCTTTGCGACTGAATCCATAAATGTGATATACAAAAGAGGACTAAGGCTACAACCCTGTCTTACTCCTATATCTACATCAAATTCTGCAGATATGTTTCCAGCTACTCTCAATGCACATGTTGGTTTATTGTAAAAACTTTTAATGGC
Source organism: Doris montereyensis (assembly GCA_037039925.1). NCBI lineage: Eukaryota > Metazoa > Mollusca > Gastropoda > Nudibranchia > Dorididae > Doris > Doris montereyensis. The sequence goes on along the minus strand of JAXRKP010002007.1, from coordinate 18,788 downwards.
TTCTATTAAATTTTGCTCTACATTATGTTCTTTTAAGGAATGCCATAGTTTCGCCCCTCCTCACAGTGTCAAATGCCTTTTTCTTGTAAAGCACAGGTGCAAGTCAATGTTTCTCTCAATGAGTATTTATATTATTTGTCTAATTGTAAATATGTGGTCTTGTACACTTCTTCCTGGTCTAAATCCACTCTGATGCTCTTCAATCTGATCCTCTACTCTTTTCCTTAGTCTCATTTCCAGTATCCTGGCACATGCTTTTCCTGGATCCCTAAGTAGTGATATCCCTTTACTCAATAGTTTGAGCATTCCATAGTTGATTCTTTCTTATGTATTGGTACTACTGTTCCCTTTTTCCAGTCATCTGGCACCTGTTTTGACTTCCAAGCTTGTTGGTATATTGCATGTAGTAGCTTGTCTGCCTCTCTCCCTTGATTTTTAATGATTTCTGAATGAACTTGATCTGCTCCTGGGGCTTTTCCTAATTTCATTTTTCTTATAGCTGTGTGGATTTCTTCCATTGATATATCTACATTTTCAGCTGTCTCCTCTGGATTGCTTGTTACTCTTACTAATTAATCTTTACTCCTTGTTTCATACATTCTGGAGGGATTATGTAATTGGGTAAATGCTTTCTCCATGTTTCCATGATTTTGCTGTCTTCTTTCATTATTTCTCCTTTGGCATTCTTAATTTGTCATATTGGGCATGGTTTGGTCTTTCTCATGCTCTTCATTGTCCTTTAGAACAGCTTTTAATTTTCTTGATAGCTTTCTTGAAGTCTTTGTCCAAACTCTTCCCATTGTTCTTGTTTTGCTTTCCTAACTTCCTCTTAGGTGATAGTTCTTTTATTCACGTAATCTATCATGTCCTCTGGTCTCCTTGTTTTGCAAATACTTCTTCCAGGCATGCTTCTTTTCTTTGATCTTAGTCTTGACGTTTTCATTCCACCATGTTATTCTTTTCCTATCTCCTTTAATTTGTTTCCTACCACAGACCTCCAGTACAACTGAGGAGTGTTTATTTTTACATCTGTCACTTTTATTCTATTGTGCTATCATTCAGATCCATTTGTCTTTCACTGATAAATCTTTTTATCCTAGATTGATATAAATGTTTTACTACTGGTTTATTTAGTTCCTCTATTTTGAGTTTAGTAGTTTTCTTTTCTTTCCTTTTCTGTTGGTTTTCTTCAGTCAGTAATCTCATTTTGATAATCACTAAGTGATGATCACTAAATATTTCTGCTCCTTTGTTTACTCTTGCATCCAATGTACTTAAAAAAAGGCAGCTGCTAACTATAATGTAGTCTATCATTGACTTTTCACACCTCTCCTCATTTACTCTTGTATATTTGTGGATATCTTTATGAGGACAAAAGGTGTTGGATATTTTCATGTTATTCTTTAGGCAAAAATCTATTAGTCTCTCTCCATTTGGAGAAGTTGTTGTCTCTCCTTCTTTACCTATTACTCCTCCTGACGTTTCTACATTGTTGTCTACGCCAGCATTTAAATCTTTTAAAAGCATTAGTTCCTGTTTGGGTTTAAGACTCTCTGCAGCTATTTGTAAATCGTTTTCGAAGATATCTTTTTCTTCTTTAGTTGAGTTTTTCGTTTGGTCCATAAGCTCTTAATAATTTAATTTCTCGTCCTTTGGATTTAATATTTACATCTAATAGCCGTGGGCTTATAAATTTCCAACTTTCTAGTAGCTTTTCATGCCTTTTATGCACCAGGAGGCCTACTCCTGCTCTGGCTCTATCTTTGACATCTACTCCTGAGGAGATTAAAATATGACTTGGTCCTACAATTTCCATTCCTTGTCCTTTTTTTCTTTTTGTTTCTGTAATGACCAAAATATCTACTTTGAATTTTTCCATTTTCTCAACTAATTCTAACTCTTTTCCATTTATTGCCCTAACGTTCCATGTTCCAAAAATCACAGTCCGTATTCGTTTCCAAGTTCGTCTTCGAAAGATCAATCCGGTTATATTATATTAATTTTTTCTCTGAATCTGGTTGTTTTGGGATAAGCAGGGGATTAGCCCACTGCACCCTAGGTAGATGGTGGGGCTTGTTTTTTTCTGTCAGGGTGAACTCCCTTAACCTTTAGTCACTGAAACCAGCCTACAAGGCAGCAGGTTGTTATTTTCTGTCAGGGTTAACTCCCTTAGCCTTTGATCTGTTAAGATCGGGATGCAAGGCAGCAGGTTGTTTTCTTTCAGGGTTAACTCCCTTATCCTTTGGTCAGCCAAGACCTGCCTGCAAGGCAGCAGGAACCTCGTGGAGGGCGGGATCATTTACTCCCCGTACAGGTGCCTACCTGTCCACTGCCCGGGCGGCTGTTTCCATTGCAACTAAATTTCGAAGACGACTTTCAAAATTTGTTCCTTCTAATTTTACAATGCTGAACTCATTTATGAAGCTTAAAATTGTGTATTTCTTCAAAATAAAAATAAAATCACTCTTAGTACCATGCTGAATTGGAGCTTTCAAATGCAGCTTGTAAATGAGGCTTATGCATCACTTTCGTATTCTTTCTCCCACGTTATGTGATTAAGGTTGTTTAAAAATTCTGCTTTCATCAACTTTGTAAAGTATACAGATTAACTAAATCGTGCTCATGACTGTGAGAATAGGTGAAGGGAATGATATTGAATAATATTAAGGCCCCATATGAAGAAAGACGAGACAAATACAGGGAATAGATAGAAACAAATCCTGGCAAAAGATGGGATCTAACACGTGACTTCTGCGTCGACACCCATGGCCTCGCCATGAAAAGAAAGCATTTTACCAAACCAAACTAGCTGCATTCCTTATTAAGGATTCTTTTCTGTCTGTTTTGGGGATATGGGAGTAGTGGGGTGGGGGGGGGGGATCCCGCTTGCTGTAAGTACTTAAATTGTTTGAACTCCAGAGACCTGTGTAATTAGGAAGATTATAGCAAGGATGAGATGTTCGCTATCCCGACTGATAAGTTGCAGCTGTGTGTTACTCAAATCCCACTTGCCCTTTCTTTATTCCTCCTCACCTCCTCTTCTTCCTCTTCCACTTTCTCTCAGTCTCCTCAATTTCCATTATAGTATGATGTTCTTTTTTCAACCTTTCTCTGGTTGAATGTGCATAGTGCTTTGTGGGAATGAAATCCGGGAATGTAGAAAGAATGGCTGGTGGGGAAAGGAGGGGGATATTGGTAAGTGCTAAGCAATAATGATATCAAATAAAAATGATACTAATAATAATCATAATAATCATAACAATAATAATAATTTAAAAAAAAAAAAAAAATAATAATTATAAAGATGATGATGATGATAAATGATGATATTGATGATAATAATAAAAATAATAATATCATACATAATAATCATAATAATAATCATAATAGTTATAGTAATAATAATAACATTATTATATTAATAATAATAATTAAAAAAAAATAAAAATAAAAAATAAAAAATAAATAAATAAATATGATAATAATAATAACAATAATAATAATAATAATAATAATAATCATAATGATACTACGACTACTATTACTACTACTACTACTACTACTACTACTACTACTACTACTACTACTACTACTACTACTACTACTACTACTACTACTACTACTACTACTACTACTACTACTACTACTACTACTACTACTACTACTACTACTACTACTACTGCTACTATTACTACTACTACTATTATTACTACTGCTGCTACTACTACTACTACTACTACTACTACTACTACTACTACTACTACTACTACTACTACTACTACTACTAT
>JAXRKP010002007.1:0-7500 GCA_037039925.1 Doris montereyensis | reverse complement strand
TTACAATAACTTTATATGCTGTCTGTTTTTCAATTTGAAAAGAATGGCAGCTATGAATTTATCTTCTGAACAATCTTTTGTCAAACCCACCATACTGTGGACAAAAAGTAACGCATTTTATTTCTTATTTGCTTGAAATCCTTTTCGATTTATCGCTCATATTTCATAAGACTGTTTTGTTTTGTTATTGTTAATTATTTCAACTAACTGTTCACTCTAATTCCGTTGCAGTCAATAAATCAAAGTATGATTAGTATGAAGGTTTCTTTTTCCATGATTTTGTCCTTTTTGAACATTTAGTTTTTGAGACATGCGTGCCTTTTTGTGAACTGTATATTATCTTCTTTTTTATCTAATATAATGTGGTGCAAGTTCATATAATGAAGATCTACTGTCTTGCATATTTGTGGAAGAACAATATCTTTGTCATTGTATTTGTTTTGCAAAGCTACCAACAAGTATGGAAATAAGGTATTTAGTATGTGGGTTTTTTTTTGGCTCTGAGTCCATAATAATAATCAAATGCATTTCTATGGCACTCATCAGCAACTCTAGATCAACCTCTGAGCGCTTTACAGTGACACTGACATGTCATAGTACAGACAACACATAAAGAATGTCAATGAAATAAAATCTGATTTTGAATACAAGAAAATTATAAAATTATGTGGTGCAAATGGAAATAAAATGATTTAAATAAAATTGCAAGAGGAAAGTACAAAAAATAAAATTAATTACATGTATAGAACTTAACCGGGCAGTTAACAGGTAAGCACCTGTACGGGAAGTATATGATCCCACCTACGAGTCTCTGTTGCCTTGCAGGCGGGTCTTGGTTGACCAAAGGCTAAGGGAGTTAACCCTGGCAGAAGACAACCTGCTGCCTTGCAGGCCGGTCTTGAATGACCAAAGGCTAAGGGAGTTAACCCTGACAGAAAATAACAACCTGCTGCCTTGCAGGCTGGTATTGAATGTCTAAAGGCTAAGGGAGTTAACCCTGAGAGAAAATAACAAGGCCTGGTAGGGGGCCTCAAGGTAGTCTACCTAGGTACAGTGGGCTAACCCCTGCTTATCCAAAACAACCTGATTCAGAGAAGTAAGAGGAATATAACCGGCTTGATCTTTGGAAGACGAACTTGGAAACGAATACGGACTGTGATTTTTGGAACATAGAACGTTAGGACAATAAATGGAAAAGAGTTAGAATTAGTTGAAGAAGAATATTTTGGCCAAAGAAAAAAAAAAATGGACAAGGAATAGAAAATGTAGGACCGAATCATATTTTAATCTCCTCAGGAGTAGATGTCAAAGATAGAGCTAGAGCAGGAGTAGGCTCCTAGTGCATAAATGGCATGAAAAGCTACTAGAAAGTTGGAAATGTATAAGCCCACGGCTATTAGAGGTAAATATCAAACCAAAAGGACGAGAAATTAAATTATTAAGAACTTATGGACCAAACAAAGACGCAACTAAAGAAGAAAAAAAGATATCTTCGAAAATAATTTACAAATAGCTGCAGAGAATCTTAAATCCAAACAGAAACTAATGCTTTTAGGAGATTTAAACGCTAGAGTAGGCAACAATGTAGAAACGTCAGGAGGAGTAATAGGTAAAGAAGGAGAGACAACAACTTCTCCAAATGGAGAGAGACTAATAGATTTTGCCTAAAGAATAACATGAAAATAGCCAACACCTTTTTTCCTCATAAAGATATCCCCAAATATACAAGAGTAAATGAAGACAGGTGTGAAAAGTCAATGATAGACTACATAATAGTTAGCAGCTCCTTTTTACAGTACATTGGATGCAAGAGTAAACAGAGGAGCAGAAATATTTAGTGATCATCACTTAGTGATTGCCAAAATGAGATTACTGACTGAAGAAAACAAACAGAAAAGGAAAGAGAAGAAAGCTACTCAACTCAAAATAGAGGAACTAAATAAACCAGTATTAAAACAGGTATATCAATCTAGGATAAAAAGATTTATCAGTGAAAGATAAATGGATCTGAATGATAGCACAATAGAAGAAAAGTGGGAGATGTATAAAGAAACACTCCTCAGAGAAGAGGTCTGTGGTAGGAAACAAATTAAAGGAAATAGAAAAAGAACAGCATGGTGGAATGAGAATGTCAAGACTAAGATCAAAGAAAAGAAGGATGCCTGGAAGAAATACTTGCAAACAAAGAGACCAGAGGATAGGATAGATTACGTGAATAAAAGAACTGTCGCCAAAGAGAAAGTGAGAAAGCAAAACAAGAACAATGGGAAGAGTTTGGACAAAGACTCCAGGAAAGCTATCAAGGAAATCAAAAGCTGTTCTGGGGGGGGGCAATGAAGAGCATGAGAAAGACTAAAGCATGTCCAATATGACAAATTAAGAATGTCAAAGGAGAAATAATGAAAGAAGACAGCAAAATCATGGAAACATGGAGAAAGCATTTTCCCCAATTACATAATCCCCCCAGAACATATGAAACAAGGAGTAAAGATCAATTAGTAAGAGTATTAAGTAATCCAGCGGAGACAGCTGAAGATGCAGATATATCAATGAAAGAAATCCAAACAGCTATAAGAAAGGTGAAATTACGAAAACCCCCAGGAGCAGATCAAGTTTATCCAGAAATGATTAAAAACCAAGGGAGAGAGGCAGACAAACTACTACCTGCAATATGCCAACAAGCATGGAAGTCCGGACAGGTGCCAGACGACTGGAAAAAGGGTAGTACCAATACATAAGAAAGGATCAACTATGGAATGTTCAAACTATAGAGGGATATCACTACATAGCGTTCCAGGAAAAGTATTGCCAGGTTACTGGAAATGATACTAAGGAAAAGAGTAGAGGATCAGATTGAAGAGCATCAGAGTGGATTTAGACCAGGAAGAAGTGTACAAGTACAAGACCACATATTTACAATTAGACAAAAAAGAAAACATTCCTTGAGATAAACATTGACTTGCACCTGTGTTTTATTGACTTAGAAAAGGTATTTGACACTGTGAGGAGGGACGAACTATGGCATTCCTTAAAAGAACACAATGTAGAGCAAAATTTAATAGAAGCCATTACAAATTTTTACAATAAACCAACATGTGTAGTAAGAGTAGCTGGAAACATATCTGCAGAATTTGATGTAGATATAGGAGTAAGATAGGGTTGTAGCCTTAGTCCTCTTTTGTTTATCACATTTATGGATTCAGTCGCAAAGGCATCCTCAAAAATGAAGAAAATGAATGTAGGTATGTGGAAGCTCAAACCAGTAAATGCATCAATGCTTTCATTTGCTGATGATTTAGTTCTGTTTGGAAAATCAGAAAGTGACCTTCAGTCGAATATCAACATTATGAACAATGAACTAAATTAAAAAGGAATGAGAGTAAATGAAAAAGAAAACCAAAACAATGCTAGTAACTAGGGAACCTAAAACACAAAATCTTAAATTGGGCAGGGAGTATTTGGAACAAGTTCAAAGCTACAATTACCTAGGAGTAATGATTAACTCAGAGGGAAAACTAAGAGAAGAAAGCAGCCAGAGAATCAAAAGGGCAAGTGCAATATATAACCATCTAGGAAAGGCATTTGTAAGTAAACAAGAATTGTCAACAAAGACTAAAATGGCTGTATACAATACAGTTTATTGTCCTATCTCCTCTATGGCAGTGAAAACTGGACTTTAGACAGTAGAGAATACAGTCGAGTACAGACAGCTGAAATGAAATATCTAAGAAGAGTAGAAGCGAAAACTAAAAGAGACAAAATGAGAAACACAACAATAAGAGATTAAACCAAAGCAGATGGCATACAAAACTAAGATAGAAACAAATCAATTGAAATGGTTTGGGCATGTAAACGGAATGAATGACAATAGAATAGCTAAACAAGTATACAGTGCTAAATCCCAAGGTAAAAAGACCAAAAGGCAGACCTCGGAGAAAGTGGGAAGAAGATATAAAAGATGCATTGAAGCATAGAAATTTAACTTTTTTGGAAGGAAACAGAAAATGCCAGGACAGGGCATCCTTGAGAAAGATCATCTCGGGCATCTCAACCGAAAGATAGAATGGGAACTGATAAAGAAAGAAAGAAAGAAAGCTTATACAAACGTTGTATGATATTATTTAGCCAGTTGGGTCCCTTGGTTCATATGACGAACTGGTGCGAATCAAGCAGCTTGAGAATTAACAGAATTGTAACGGTAACTCTTCTTACTCCTCTCTTTCAGTTGTATTTTATAATATTATTTCACCAGTCGCGTCCCTTGGTTCATGCGATGAATGGCTAAAACAAAAAGTACAGGTGTGCCTATCGTTATTGAGGTTTGGTGAATTGATTTAAGTGGTTTTGGTTGGAATCGGAAACATCACTATGCATAAAACTTGGTACACGGTACTATGAATATAACGTTACTGTCTATTACAACTCTAGATCTAAGGAACAGAGAAACAATCAAATTAAAAAAAATAATTAAAATTTTTAATAATTAAACGTCGCTTTTGGTAGAAGACTTACTTACTTGAAAATGATCTTGAGATGATATAGAACTTAAATGTCAAATATGATTACTCTTAGTGGTCTGGAAACAGAGCCTTCGGCGAACAAAAAAACAACCAACTCAGTATTATACATATAGATATAGATACAAAGTGTGATGTCAGAGGGGAAAAAAACAGAAAGGAGGAAAAAGAGGGAGCGAGTGTCTTTCTTGGCGGAGTTGTCATTTCTTGCCGTTTAGCACTTTTTTGGCTTTACTCTACTGGAGCTTCTTTGTCCTATATGTCTCATAAACAGGACGTTCGTATATTGTAAGTCTTCCCCCCCCTCCACTACCCTTCCAATGAAAACTGGTACTCATCTCCACCAGGGTCCAATGGAAAAGATCTGTGTTATGTGCCGTTCTCCAAGGAACACAACGTCGAATCTAGCATTGGCAGGATTCCAGCCCAGAGACGTCACTATCCTGACCCTAAAAACCACAGTTATCCCACTGAAATACTGACAATGTATAATTTATTGTGAGTGAAAGGAAGAACAAGTAAACATAGAGAGAGTGAGCGAGTGAGCAAGAATATATATATATATATATATATATATATATATATATATATATATATATATATATATATATATATTTATATATATATATATATATATATATATATATATATATATATGTAGAGAGATGTAGAGAGAGAGAGAGAGAGAGAGAGAGAGAGAGAGAGAGAGAGAGAGAGAGAGAGAGAGAGAGAGAGAGAGAGAGAGAGAGAGAGAGAGAGAGAGAGAGAGAGAGAGAGAGAGAGAGAGAGAGAGAGAGAGAGAGGAGAGAGGGAGAGAGGGAGAAAAGAGAGAGGGGGAAAGGGAGGGAGAGAGAGACACACACAGACAGACAGACAGATAGACAGACAGACAGACAGAGAGAGAGAGACAGACAGACAGACAGAGGCAGAGGCAGAGACAGAGACAGCGACAAAACGACAGACAGACAGGAATAAACAGAGAACACTTGTTTGGGTCGAGTCTGATATTCCTTTATTCTCTGGGACTGTTAATAACAGTTTCGTTTCTGTACACTTCTTCTTGATTCATGACTTTCGTCACGTGGTCTGTGCTAGGGAAAAAAACTCTGTAACATAATATGCAATGTTCTTTTCTCTTCTTTATCCTAGAAACGATAAAATGGAGTCGCACTTACTTATTCTCCTTATTATCACCAGTGCCCATAGTTTCCAGTTTCTGTTTATCAATCTGCAAAGGGCATATTGGCCGAACCCGCAGATGGTTTGATAGTTAGGAATTAATTCATGTAGACGTTGTTTAAATTCTTCAGTGGTCTGAGCGTTTGTAATGCTAGCTGGACACTCATCGCATTCGGAGCAAAGGCGTATTTGTCAATGCTACACCTGGGTTGGTATCGTTGGAGGTTGTGCCCGTTGTTAGATTTCGTTTTCGGTGTATGGCTACTGAAGAATTGATGTTTGTGGTTAGCAACTTCTCCGGTAAGAGTACAGTGTACAATAACAGTACTTGTATATGTGTACAATAACAGTACCAGTAGATTCATTTTACAAAAAAGACCCACTGGAGTAGAATATAATAAATACGTACCAATCATCACTACAACTACAACGTTTACTACCATAAACTGAACCACATCAGGCAGGAGCAATGTCTCAAGGCATAAATTATGGTACATATTATTATTATGTACAAGTACCAATATTTACTCACTTAAACACAGGTAGCAGTACATTATTACATGTAAACATATCATGTTCTTGTGAGTCCCATGTCCCATCTTCCGAAGCTTGTATATGATCGAGACACCTTCAAGAAATGTAATTTAACCTGTGGCTTTTTTCGTATAAAAAGAAGGGGAAAATCTTAAATAAACATCTTGCTGAATCAGGAGTTTTTTGGTTTGGATGTGTGTGTGTGTGTATGTGTGTGTGTGTGTGTGTGTAGGTGTGTATGTGTGTTTGTATGCGCGCGTGTGCATGTGTGGAGTTTTTGTTTTAAGTTCTTGCATCCTGTGAAAGAAGATTGTGGCCTTTAATTCGCAAGGTCTGGTACAAGCTAATGGCAATGCACACTGAAACAGACTCTGTCTCCTTCCTTTTCTTGTGGCTTGTAGTTGTTTACTGAACGTTGGAAGAAAACAAGCGGCACAGGGCTTGAAAATAATTTCGAAAAGGAAAAACAACCCACAATAAATAAACGTTGGTTTACGATTGAACAGTGGATTCGTCTCTTTCTAGAGTTGGCAGCCAAATGGAGGCACCAACACATTGTATCTCTCCTTGTTCATATATTTGCAATTTTCTGTCGGCTTAACTTTGGAAGCAGTTCTGGAGATTTGATGACTTTGGCGTACATCGGGCCTTTCCCCTTGGGGCGAAATACTGCGTTACGTAGGAATTGACTCCTGCTGGATGGATCATCTCGAGAAGCTCTGGGATCTTTCTACGGGGACTGACGTTTTTGACGGATTCAGTCGGTTCCAGTTTTCCTGGTCCATATTATCTGTCGGCGTTTTCCATGTCCTTGACCGGACACTGGAGACGTACTACCACTGTGGAGATCCATGTTTTGGGCTCGGCTTAATGGCGGTTCACTCTGGTCAGTCTGACTTGCCTTCAGGGATTCCCTGTTCTGTGGCGCCGTAGTGCGCGATTTCTATACCTTCCCGCCCTGTTCTCGGTGTGAAACATGTTGTTTTCCACGCCGAGAGGAGCGATTCTCCTGGCGTCGTGAAAGTCTTGCACAAATGATGCGGGTCCTCTTCACGTCAGACTTCCGGCGATACTTATTGAGGATTTCGTCCACTGGCTGGAGCAGAGCGCTTTGAGCCAATGGGTGTTGACGTGCTCCGTCCTCCTTCTGGTCCCCCTGGCGGTCCACGAAATAGTATTTCAGTGAGTTGCCAACTTGAAGTGGAGGGCGTGGCACTGTGCGCTCATTTCTGCTGTGGCGAGTGAGGGCCATGCCTTTAGAGCGTTGCTG
>JAXRKP010002006.1:62500-76346 GCA_037039925.1 Doris montereyensis | reverse complement strand
TTAGTCACTGTAAACAAGAAGTCTCCCACATATAGGCAGGTTAGGCCTTATACTTTGACAAGTCTAGAGTAGAACAATGCATTGATTGGAGTCCACCTTGTTATTGTTTGTGCTTATTTGAGGGGGGATTTAAAGGAAACAGTAAGAGAATAGACGATGTAAAAGTATGAAAACGAAAGAGGTAAAAACTGCTAGCAACACCCCCCTCCCCTCCCCCCCCCCCCCACACAAAAACACCGGTGTTCTAGCATTCTGCTTGATGGAAAATTTGGGCCTCGAAAATGTTCATAAATCAAGATGTTTGAATATAAAGCAGAAAACCCTCCCCTGTTTTGGTTACAGTAATAAAAGAAAGAAAGAACAAGCAAGCAAAACAACAAACTCAGCACGTTTGAGTTGCTAGCTTGTTCCTTGTTGTTTTTGTTGGTTCTTTTATGTATCTAACTTACATCCTCATTTCGTGGTGTGTTTTTTCTTTGATTTACCTACATCTACAACTAAGCTTTGGAAGGTTTGGAATGATTTGTAATTTTGCCCGGACTGCCCTGTGAACAGCCAATGGATCTTGAACGTGCACAAACTGTTGTGATCTGCACACGGGATCTCCTTTTTATCGTTCGTCTCCGATGGGACTAGGTGTTAATCCAACTACCGGGACCAGCGTGGTAAATTTTGCTAAAAAAACTGGAGAAAAATTTTCAACCGTTGGCTGGGTTCGAACCCACTACCTTTGGGTTGAGAGGCCGACACCTTGCCTCTGAACTACCGACTCCCCTCATTTCGTGGTGGCTGTTAAATTTCGCCCGCATGTGTGTCACAATTTAAAACGTGCGCGTATGGGCCGAAATAATAATAAAAAAACATCTAGATGGCGTCATTTGTTGTTGAATAAATCGTATAGTCAACCAGATAGATCACGATTGACTTTTGATGAAACTATTGATACCGATTACAACCACCAGGATTCACAGCAATCGGAATTTAATGTAATAAAAATAATTGTTATATAATAATTTAGAAGTAAATACCATAACATAATGAAAGAGGATGCAAATTCCTATAGAGAATCGATTGACCATCCCGTCCTCCACCGTCACACACCCCTAGACATAAGGAAAATGACTTCAAACACCTCTACTCACCACCCCCCACTAACTCCCCACCCTCTAAGGTTCACTGTATTTCCGACATCCTACAGAGGTTCTATGCAAGATTCCACCCTGTAATACATTGTAACTTATGACATAAATTCTTTCGTGAAAATAAATGGAAAAAAACTCACGGCGAATGTAAATTATATTCTAGCCTGGAGATGCAGGCACCTGAGACACACACTCGCATAGACACAGACATATATGCGTACAGCACAGATAAACACACACACACACACGAACACACACACACACAATCACACACGCACACGCATACATACATGTGAGCACTTACTCAAATACGCACAGAACAGAGGTATCATTCTCATTCTCGGGTGTCGAGCTCAGAGGAGGCACGCACTTGCTCAAATTCATGCGTAACAGAGCGGGCATTCTCTGGCGTTGGACAATCAGGCAAGCCAGACAGATTGAGAAGGAACTGACATTAATTATAAGAATTGGCGTGTAACAAAATGAAGAGAGACACAGAGAGAGAGAGAGAGAGAGAGAGAGAGAGAGAGAGAGAGAGAGAGAGAGAGAGAGAGAGAGAGAGAGAGAGAGAGAGAGAGAGAGAGAGAGAGAGAGAGAGAGAGAGAGAGAGAGAGAGAGAGAGAGAGAGAGAGAGAGAGAGAGAGAGAGAGAGAGAGAGAGAGAGTGGGAGAGAGAGAGAGAGAGAGAGAGAGAGAGAGAGAGAGAGAGAGAGAGAGAGAGAGAGGAGAGAGAGAGAGAGAGAAAGAGAGAGAGAGAGAGAGAGAGAGAGAGAGAGAGAGAGAGAGAGAGAGAGAGAGAGAGAGAGAGAGAGAGAGAGAGAGAGAGAGAGAGAGAGAGAGAGAGAGAGAGAGAGAGAGAGAGAGAGAGAGAGAGAGAGAGAGAGAGAGAGAGAGAGAGAGAGAGAGGGAGGGGGCAGAAACAGAGACAGAGACAGAAAGAGAGGCAAAGACAGAACCAGAGACATAGATAGAGACAGAGACAGAAACATAAACAGAGACAGAAACAGAGGCAGAGACAGAACCAGAGACATAGATAGAGACATAGACAGAAACAGAAACAGAAACAGAAACAGAGAAGAAACAGAGACAGATACAGAGAGAACTTGAGAGTTAGAGAAATTAAAAGTTTATTTTTAAAATCTCTGAAAGAACATACTGTACATCTGTAAACTATTCACAGATCTTACCTGAGGTAGAAACAATTTTCCCAACAACGTATTTAACCGATTGGAAGAGAACGCGTTGCAGGAAATTCGACCTGGTGACGTTCGTGACCGCTTCATCGTGACTGTGAAATTGAATATATTCCAGACTCAAGAGTAATCCAATGGTCATGGAATTTTGGGGCAATTGTCAACGTAATAGAAAGTGCCACCTGAAGTGAACAGAATCCAAGAACCAGTAAAGCAATCCAAGGCCTTCGCATTACATTTTAAAATTGAGAATTACTAGGACTTGTCTTAAAAGTGTTCCGATAGAAACATTCTTGTTCTTCGCGAATTGAATCCTTAAACCTCAAACATTCAGGTCAGGTCACAGACGCCGTCGTATCGAATATAAGTGGTCAATGTATGACGTTAACGAAATACATACTTCATAAAACCTTTTGTTCTCCGCCGTCATATAGAGCAGTTTGATGAAATCCTGAATTCAATGCCAGAAACGTGTTTTGAATTCGAGTGCTCAGTTCAGTAGTTAAGCCTACATTTTTGTAGACAGTATTGATCTTAATCACATCTTCTATGACTTGTGTCTTATACTGAGGGGTTAAAATATATAATATGTCTCCGAACATACGCATGTAGTGACATGTGGTCATCTGTTTCGTGAAGTTTTCAGTCACATTACAAACTGCTGATAAACATGCTAGAATGTATATGTCCAATGTGACAATACGTCACATGCTTATCATTCCAGACCAAAGCTGGTGTGAATAAGACCGCCGTGATAACACAATGTCAATGAAATTTTAATACACGCCTGGTTGTTGTAGGCCTCCAGTGTCAGTCACCACCTTAGAGTGAGCATTTGCCAGCATTGCCAGCATTGCCAGTACTGCCAGCATTGCCAGCAGGGTTAACACAGGAAGAAAGTGAGACTCTGTCTACATCGAAAACAAAATGGGAGTCGAGCTATTAGTTCAAATAGTAATATCCCCTTGAGGCTGGTAGTCAACGATTTTGCCTCCGAGAGAAGCTAAGCAAATAAGGTGTGTCGAAAATCGTTGGTTTAATCAAGGCAGAAATACACCGGTAATGAGCGTGTACAACCATGTGAAAGTATCGACTGGAACAACATAACAAAAAGGAGCTAGGGAGGCCAGACAAAGCAAAGTAATAAGGTTTTGCCAGCCACTTCCTGCTCATTGTAGACTTCGGCGTACAATCCGATTGATAAAGATTAAGGAACAGACAAACAGTGAGGCAAGGAGCATATCGTAAGTGAAGGAATTGATATTAACTATTATTAAAGCTCCGTAGGAACAAAGAGAAGACAAATACGGAGAAAAGACAGAAAAATTATCCTGGCCACCAATTAAGGAAGAGAGAGATAGTACATTGCAAAATCGCAAGATAAGATCTAATTATTTGTAAGACAAAAAATATCATACTTGAAATAAATAACTCAATTTATTGACGTACGATTTATCATTAGGCCCAATCAGGATAACATAATCTCGAAAAATGTGATTCGTGAACTAAAACGTTTAAAGAAGTACGTACAATCTGTGCCAGCAACACATCTCCTCACCTCGTATTCACTGTTGAGTGCACCTCATTATTTACAATATATTGGTCCTCTTGGAAATTCAGTATACACTATAAGTGAAAATAGAATTCTAAAAATAATGTCAGCACATGACTGTTACATGTGTTCATGTGTCACTAAAAGCAACCGTATAATATACTCGTATATAATAATTTAAAAAAAATGTAAAGCAGAAAATAAAAAGCAAATCAAAAGTAAAACTTCCAGAATACAACCAGACTTAAACAAAAAAGATAATCCTTGGAAATCACACTTACAAACCAACACTCAAAATCACTACAATTGAATTACTCAAAATCACTACGACAATTGAATTACTCAAAATCACTACGACAATTGAATTTTCTCTCGCAGTTAGTAGATAGACCAGATCGATTAGAAGGAATGAATTGGTAACCAAAGCAAGCCTATTCTACGACATCGGAACCTCGCATGCACAGTAATTTGCTCTGGGGTGTCAAATGCGCCACGGAGGAGATGAGGAGAGAGAAGAAACCCCCTTTCCTTTCTCTTCCTGTTGAAAGCGGATAGCAGCGAGCTTCCGTGTTTAGGCATCTCACACGAGCTTTTCCAACCTGCTACATAATATATATCTCTCTGTCTGCACATTCCTTCCTGCAATCCTCCAAAGGGGTGAAATTATATAGAGACAAAGGCGTTAATAAAATTATTCTTTAAAAAGGGAAAAGAAAAGAAAAAAAAAATGAAGTCCAAAGTAGTGTGAAAATCCCATGGATCTCATTAGTATTGAATCAATAGCAACTCAAAATCGAGATCAAACAAATCATCGACTGTTTCAGAACGCCCATTAAGATTACAACGTGAAATGCAGGATTTTGAAGATGGAAATTGAAGGAAACACATGTTCAAGGGTTCGAGTTTTATTAGTAGACAAAAAAGAAAAGAACTGACAGCAATTTCTTCTACAAATATGAAAAGGTTAGCGGCTTTATTTTGTTTACAGATCTGACGAATTGTATTCACGTGACGTGTTGCGGTCAATGTTCCCTTTATTTTTTTTATCGTCTGTGTGCGTAAATTGTTGGTGTTGTGCAAAGTTTGACGAAAAATCCTAATTGTATGAAAATGAATAGATTTTCTTTTAATTTCTGCAAGTTGTTGTTTGTCGTTGGTGTGTGCAGACATTTCTCAACTGTTTTCACCTTCTCTCTGATGTGCGTCGTGCATGTCTCGATGTCAGTATTTTTATTGCCGAGTTTTGTGCTGTTTTTAAATTTTCTTTATGATTGTTCAGTTGTTGTTCAGTTGTTGTTGTCTTTTCACTGTCTCAGCTATCAACTTAACTACGTTCACATTCTAATTGACGTCAACTGCATACTAAAACAAGGCCATCTGTGTTTCATTTCTCTTTCTGCTTTGTTCAATGATATATTGTCATTATCTTAGCTTATCCATGTAGTAAATTGTATAGCGTAGAAATCAGCTGATGGATATAGAGTTAGCGATATAGGGTTGATAATGGAGGGAAATGACAGGCAGGAAAAAGAAATGAGAGAGAGAGAGAGAGAGAGAGAGAGAGAGAGAGAGAGAGAGAGAGAGAGAGAGAGAGAGAGAGAGAGAGAGAGAGAGAGAGAGAGAGAGAGAGAGAGAGAGAGAGAGAGAGAGAGAGAGAGAGAGAGAGAGACAGAACAGAGACAGAGAGAGACAGAGACAGAGACAGAGACAGAGACAGAGAGATAGAGACACAGAAAGACAGAGAGACTGAGAGAGAGAGACTGAGAGAGAGAGAGAGAGAGAGAGAGAGAGAGAGAGAGAGAGAGAGAGAGAGAGAGAGAGAGAGAGAGAGAGAGAGAGAGAGAGAGAGAGAGAGAGAGAGAGAGACAGAGAGAGACAGAGAGAGAGAGAGAGAGAGAGACAGAGAGAGAGAGAGAGAGAGAGAGAGAGGGGGAGGGAGGGAGAGAGAGAGAGAGAGAGAGAGAGAGAGAGAGAGAGAGAGAGAGAGAGAGAGAGAGAGAGAGAGAGAGAGAGAGAGAGAGAGAGAGAGAGAGAGAGAGAGAGAGAGAGACAGAGAGACAGAGAGACAGAGACAGAGACAGAGACAGAGACAGAGACAGAGACAGAGACAGAGACAAAGACAGAGACAGAGACAGAGACAGAGAGACAGAGAGAGACAGAGAGAGAGACAGAGAGAGAGAAAGACAGAGACAGAGAGAGACAGAGACAGGGACAGAGACGGAGACAGAGACAGAGAGACACAGACACAGACACAGAGACAGAGACACAGAGACAGAGAGAGAGAGAGAGAGAGAGAGAGAGAGAGAGAGAGAGAGAGAGAGAGAGAGAGAGAGAGAGAGAGAGAGAGAGAGAGAGACAGAGACAGAGACAGAGACAGAGACAGAGACAGAGACAGAGACAGAGAGACAGAGAGACAGAGAGACAGAGAGGGACAGAGAGAGACACACAGACAGACAGAGAGAGAGACGGAGACAGAGACAGACAGACAGACAGACAGAGACACACACACAGAGGCAGAGACAGAGACAGAGAGAAAGAGAGAGACGGACACACAGAGAGACAGACAGACACACACACACACAGAGACGGATAGACAGACAGAGAGCCAGACAAAGGACGAACAGATATGAATGGAGGGAGGGGCAAAACAGCGAGATGGAGTTAAAGAATAAAGAAAAAGATTTGAACGGAGGAGACGGATCGATACCGGATTATGAATGACGTTATAATGGACGTGCTTTGCTCCAATAAGTAAACACACAAAACCAACAGCAAGCATATTATAGCAAGGCGTGCACATGCTTGCTCGGACGACTTGAGATGATCACGCAAGATGATTGGAGGGTCGAATATCAGCCGTGAAGACGGTTTGGAGATCAGAGGTCACGAGAGATTTATTGAAGGTTATAAAATATGATGGAAGGATTTGTACACGTACAGGGATGAATGCATGTTATGTATACAAAATACAGCCTCTCAAGGCAGACTATTTAGCTACCGACATGTGCATTGGTATGTACATAGATTGGTAGATAGGTAGAAAGGGAGATAGATAGGTATATATGGCTGGATATATAGATAGATACATAGATAGATAGATAGATAGATAGATAGATAGATAGATAGATAGATAGATAGATAGATAGATAGATAGATAGACAGATAGATAGATAGATAGTTGGATTGAGGGATAATAATGATAATGATAATAATAATGATAATAATAATAATCATAATAATAATAATCATAATAATAATAACAACAACAACAACAACAATAACAACAACAATAATAATAACAATAATAATAATAATAATAATAATAATAATATAATAATAATAATATAATAATAATAATAATAATAATAATAATAATAATAATAATAATAATAATAATAATAATAATAATAATAATAATAATAATAATAATAATAATAATAATAATAATAATAACAATAATAATGCATTTGTCTAACGCCTCTCATCCACCGAAATGCTCGATGGCGGTTTACATTGTTTTTAAAGTATTGACACAATTACTGATTATATAAAGCGTACAGCAACAAAAAATTGAATTATGTTAGTTACAATTTTGAAAACACTAAAAGCTTAATAAAACAGCTTTTAAGCTAACAGAAACAAATAGATAGATAGAAAGATAGATAGATGGATAGATAGATAAATAGATAGATAGATAGATAGATAGATAGATAGATAGATAGATAGATAGATAGATAGATAGATAGATAGATAGATAAATAGATATATAGATAGATAAATAGATAGATAGATAGATAGATAGATAGATAGATAGATAGATAGATAGATAATAGAAAGATAATAGAGAGATTATATAGATAGATAGATAGATAGATAGATGGATAGATAGATAGATAGATATAGTTCGATAGATAGATAGATAAATAGATAGATAGATAGATAGATAGATAGATAGATAGATAGATAGATAGATAGATAGATAGATAGATAAATAAATAGATGGATAGATAGACAGATAGATAGATCGATAGATAGATATCTAACACCAGCTTGTATTTCAAGGTTATCCCAGTTCATTATAATATTTTCCATACATTGAATTTGTAAAGTTAGAACTGAAAGTTCCTGGTGATATCATTATAATATCCTGATCTTGATGAGGTGCCATGGCTGTGTGGATGTGTCACGTGATTGCACTCAGGAGTGGTTCGAGTGTTGGCAAGGCCATAGACATTTTTTTACGACTCCTGAGAAGGTAAAAAAAGTCCGTTTTTTCAAATGATCCAGACAGAGGAAGGTGTCAGCACAATTTACTCTCTTCGCGTTTGGTAATTCCACTTGCTTGTGTTGTGAGCCAACGCTTAAAATAATCCAACCTGCCACAAAATTGGTATATAATGCAAATATCAGACAATTTTGATCAACGTCTTTGGCAAACAACCTACTGTATACAGTAAATATTTCAGGGAGTTGAGAAATGTTTTGGGAGAGGATACATTTTTTAATATTATACAGTCGATGAGCCTATAAAAAATATGAGGAGATATAGGATTTATTCTTATTTGTTATTCGGATTGAATGATAACAAAGCTTGGAATATAGTTTTCTTATACATTAAGTGATTAATCCATTCACAATCGACGTCATTGTTAAAATGAAATGAAACGACAGATATAAAAAAAAAATACCAAAAAAACCCAAGAAGCTGCAGAAGTGAAGAATGGTGTAGAGATATCACTCAAGACATGATAATTTAATTGTTTCTTCGTTTATATAAACCTTTCATAAGTAGTGCTTAGAGCTAGATCGAATATCCCTTGGCTGTTTACAGGGCAGTCCGGGCAAAATTTAAAATCCTACCGAAGCCCCCGATATCACTTTAGTTGCGGATGTGGGTACAATCAAATCAAATTTAAAAAAACCTCTGATGCGTGTTTCTTCTAGCCCCACCTCCGCCAGTAGTTTTAAGTATTTAAAAAAACAATGTTTCGTCAATGCCATGAGCCCGAGAGTGTGGCGCATGGACGCTAATCTGGGTTTCTGTAACGTTCAGTGGAACATGTGCTACAGGGTCATCTTTTACTCTGTCGAATGATTTAGGCACATTCGCACGCTTTAGGCTACAATCAGATGGTACACATTCGCACGCTTTAGGCTACAATCAGATGGTACACATTCGCACGCTTTAGGCTACAATCAGATGATACAGATTCGCACGCTTTAGGCTACATTCATTCGCACGCTTTAGGCTACAATCAGATGGTACACATTCGCACGCTTTAGGCTACAATCAGATGGTACACATTCGCACGCCTTAGGCTACAATCAGATGATACATTCGCACGCTTTAGGCTACAATCAGATGATACACATTCGCACGCTTTAGGCTACAATCAGATGGTACACATCGCACGCTTTAGGCTACAATCAGATGGTACACATTCGCACGCTTTAGGCTACAATCAGATGGTACACATTCGCACGCCTTAGGCTACAATCAGATGATACACATTCGCACGCTTTAGGCTACAATCAGATGGTACACATTCGCACGCTTTAGGCTACAATCAGATGGTAATCAGATGATACACATTCGCACGCTTTAGGCTACAATCAGATGGTACACATTCGCACGCTTTAGGCTACAATCAGATGGTACACATTCGCACGCTTTAGGCTACAATCAGATGATACATTTCGCACGCTTTAGGCTACAATCAGATGGTACACATTCGCACGCTTTAGGCTACAATCAGATGGTACACATTCGCACGCTTTAGGCTACAATCAGATGATACATTCGCACGCTTTAGGCTACAATCAGATGGTACACATTCGCACGCTTTAGGCTACAATCAGATGATACACATTCGCACGCTTTAGGCTACAATCAGATGATACACATTCGCACGCTTTAGGCTACATTCAGATTGTACACATTCGCACGCTTTAGGCTACATTCAGATTGTACACATTCGCACGCTTTAGGCTATTCAGACAGTACCCATTTGCACCTTAGCGCTCTGGCCACAAGAGTAACTTTAAGGGTGTTTTCCCATGCCACAATGTCCGGCCGAGCAAAACTAGATTCGCACCCATGACATAACGGTCTCGGCTCCTGCTATTAAGCACTGGACCACAAACATCACCAACGTTATCAGAGATATACAACAACAGTCTGGCGTCCGATACGCGTCATTATCCAATCGTTAGCCGAGCAGCCATTTAAATACGTACACACATCTATACATGTATATATATTCTATGTAGGTGTAAAAGAAAATGACTTCTATTTCATTTGCAACATTACAGCCAATATTCATCATGACAGTGGAAGTGTAAACATTTATTTTCTGTTTGTAGGAGAACACATTTCTAAACATAACAAAAAACACCGTTTAGATACAGAGTTGAATCATGCATTTGATATTACGGTTTTCGTTATTGTTTACTCATTGGTGAATCAGTAAGAGGTGAGGTACCGAGATAATATCATTATTCTGCCTGGGTAAGCGAAAGAGGCGATCCAACACTACCTTACCAGGTATCAATACTAATCGTACAGTAAGAAACGTATCTTTACCAATCTTCTCACCACGATAGGTTAACAATCAAGAAACTGCCTCCGACTTCCGTTTCTAAAGTGAAAGTGAAAGGAAGATGAAGAAATCGTTACAACAGCGTTAAGATCCCTCAGTCTGAAGAAGAAAACAAATAGTAACATTGGCTGTTCCACGGTGTTCAACTCGCTTATTGTTAACAACAATCTATGCAAACTGTGTAACATTACATGAGTAGGGTTGGATAACAGTTACTGATATGTTGTTGTTTTTTAACATCAGCTCAAAACGCTGTCTGGCATGTGATCACGAATCACTACTTCCTATATCCCAGTCAAAAGAAGAGGGAGTTTTGGAAGGATGGGAGGGAGGAGGGAGGATAGAGGAGGGAGGAGACTAGAAATGGGGTAGGTCAACGAACGAATTAGGATGGAGGAGGGAGGAGACTAGAAAATGGGGTAGGTCAACGAACGAATTAGGAGACATAATGACCAATGGATGTCTCAATTAGTTGCTTTTCTTTCTTACAATACCTGGAATGTATATATATGGTATACCTGCCAAAAATCAACCAAGTTTACACCAATGGAAACTGCGTGATTCAGTGCTTAAATGTAAGAATGTAAGCCCAATGATCATGTTCAATGGTAATAAGTGTGTCTTTCCTCGTGATGGTCTAGAGGCCATATTAATGCTAGAAAAAGAAATCACGTAGCATCAAAGACCTTCGAAAAAAATGTCTAAAGCTCCAAGCACGCACGAAAGGAAATAACAACAGTGCGCTCGATTATATTTTAGCTTTGAAGTTGCTGTTGTCGTTGTGGTTGTTGTTGTTGTTGGTGGTGGTGGTGGTGGTGGTTGTGTTGGTGGTTGTGTTGGTAGTTGTGTTGTTGTTGTTGGTGGTGGTTGTGTTGATGGTGAGGTGGTGGTTGGTTGGTGGTTGTGTTGTGGTTGTGTTGGTGGTGGAGGTGTGTTGGTGGTGGTTGTGTTGGTGGTTGTGTTAGTGGTTGTGTTGGTGGTTGTGTTGGTGGTGGAGGTGGTGGTGGAAGTGATGGTTGTGTTGGTGGTTGTGTTGGTGGTTGTGTTGGTAGTTGTGTTGGTGGTGGAGGTGATGGTGGAAGTGATGGTTGTGTTGGTGGTTGTGTTGGTGGTTGTGTTGGTGGTTGTGTTGGTGGTTGTGTTGGTGGTGGAGGTGATGGTGGAAGTGATGGTTGTGTTGGTGGTTGTGTTGGTGGTTGTGTTGGTGGTTGTGTTGATGGTGGAAGTTGGTGGTGGAGGTGATTGTGTTGGTGGTTGTGTTGGTGGTGGAGGTGATGGTGGAAGTGATGGTTGTGTTGGTGGTTGTGTTGGTGGTTGTGTTGGTGGAAGTGATGGTTGTGTTGGTGGTTGTGTTGGTGGTGGAGGTGATGGTGGAAGTGATGGTTGTGTTGGTGGTTGTGTTGGTGGTTGGTTGGTGGTTGTGTTGATGGTGGAAGTGATGGTTGTTGTGTTGGTGGTGGAGGTGATGGTGGAAGTGGTTGTGTTGGTGGTTGTGTGGTGGTTGATGGTTGGTGGTTGTGTTGGTGGTGGAGGTGTTTGGTGGTGGTTGTGTTGGTGGTGGTTGTGTTGGTGGTTGTGTTGGTGGTTGTGTTGGTGGTTGTGTTGGTGGTTGTGTTGGTGGTGGTTGTGTTGGTGGTGGTTGTGTTGGTGGTTGTGTTGGTGGTGGTTGTGTTGGTGGTGGTGGTGGTGGTTGTGTTGGTGGTGGTGGTTGTGTTGGTGGTGGTGGTTGTGTTGGTGGTGGTGATGGTGCTTGTGTTGGTGGTGGTGGTTGTGTTGGTGGTGGTGGTTGTGTTGGTGGTGGTGATGGTGCTTGTGTTGGTGGTGAAAGGTGGTGGTTGTGTTGGTGGTTGTGTTGGTGGTTGTGTTGGTGGTGGTGGTGGTTGTGTTGGTGGTTGTGTTGTTGGTGGTGGTGGTGGCTGTGTTGTTGTTGTTGTTGGTGGTGGTGGTTGTGGTTGTGTTGGTGGTTGTGGTGGTGGTTGTGGTGGTAGTGGTATTATTGCTGCTGTGGTGGTAATGTTGGTGGTGATGTTGGTGGTGATGGTTGTGTTGGCGATTAGAATTGTTGTTGTCGTTTGTGTTTCCAAAAAGTACAGTCAGGGCAAAGAGGACATAGTTTGTCGACGAAATAAATTATTATTGTTTACTATAATATTATGATGCATACAACATCATCATCAACAACAACAACATCATCATCATCATCATCAACATCAACAACAACAACAACAACAACACCAACAACAACAACAACAAAATAGTTTTTCGATTTACTCACTTTTGTCCGAGATTCAATTTCATTGCATGGATTCAAATAGTAGTAATATGACGGACTTTTTTTTTTCACTCTGCGTATATATTAGCTCTGTTCTCTTTTCACATCTTTGAAACGACGACACAGGGGAATGTTTATATTATGAGTTTTAAAATTGTTTTATTTATCTTTTTCTTTTTTTCCTTTCTTTTTTTGTTTTTTGCCTTAAAGCTTCGGCCATTGCATGTTACTTGAGCAGTTCGCCAATACAAACTAGAGCATCGCGTGCAGCTCCCCTGTAACCGTAACAACAAATAGCGTAATGACAAACGACAATGTGGCCTCTCCACCAAAATAAGACAAAACAAACGCGTGACGTTTCGGTCTAACAAAAACAAATTATCGTGTTCGAAACTTTCCACATTTTCACCCAACTCCGACTTGATGAGTGCTGCCATGAGTACCCATCCAACTCGACGTATGATCGCTGGATAGTCTGTATCCGGATTGAAAATCCAAATAAGTAGCCAGATGTCCACATCGTGGTGATTCATGCCAAAGATTTCTGGCTTGGGACCCGAGGACGTGACACCTCAGGGTGGCATCGATGGCCTGGTGGTTAGTTTGCCGGACGGGATCTTGAGGTGCTGAATTCGAATCCTCGCAATGCTAAGTCCGACGTTATATTATAAGCTCCTTGTGAAATTCACTAACCACGCATTTTACCCATTGGATCCAGATGCAAATAGATGCCAGCAGCAGCGTAGGAGTAAAGATTTGCGACAGACTAGCGTCCTGTCCAGCGGGTGATTATCCTCACCTGTTCCGCTTCACGCTATAGAAATCGGGATAAGCTTCCGTCTCTATGAGTCGAGTCGAAACGGCCTTGAAGGAACGTTACTATTTCTCAGGAATATCTACACAGATGGTATAAATGGAAAAACAGACGGAAAAAGATATGTTGGCGTGAGTAATTAGCACTTCACCTTACGACTGACACAGTATATCAGGACAGCGCCACTTGTGTGTGCTTGAAATCAAAACAAACAAAAACAAAAACACATTATAGCAAAAGGCAATGACTGCGAATAACTGTTCATCAAACTGGAA
>JAXRKP010002006.1:7500-55000 GCA_037039925.1 Doris montereyensis | reverse complement strand
AGAAAGATGTACAATTCTAGACGATGCACTTCGTTGCAAACAATATTAACAATGTCTCTCTAATATCCTTGAAGAATAGAATGAAACAGTATCATTTGGGTCAGCTTGTTATCGAGTTCGATTTTCAACCGCTTGTCATGATAACGCCCACCAAAAGCAACGCCCACTCTTGAAAGTTTTAAAAATTATGAGAAAAAGTGGAAACGTCTTGAAGGAAAAACTAATATGATTTAAAACTTGAAGTCGAATTATTTCCTTTGCAAGCTTCACAGTCGTTGTGTCAGAAAGCTTCCAAACCTTGTTTGTTGTTGATGTCCTGGGATAAACAAACTTGTTCGGATCAAAGCCACTCTACCCTCGTGAAATAGCGTATAGCTTAACCTTTGAACTATTTAATTACAACCAATCACCTGAGAGAATTTCCTTTACACCTATACTAGCGTCCCATAGTTCCCAAGTAAATAGTTTCTAACCAAGCTACAAAATGGCGCCTACCACTGAGGTAATGTCCACAATCCATGGTTATTTATTGAGTCCATGATTGGGTCCGCAAATAAATTATTTATCCCCCATAGTGTGTGAACACATACAATAAATATTTTTTGTTCTGGTTTCTATCTCGTATATTATATCTCAGTGTGGTCTAGATCTAGTCGTGAACATTCAGTGCTCTTGTCACTCTTGTCCTGTGGCCTAGTTAAGTCTCAGTCAGTACTGCAGCAGCAATTCAGTTTACAAGACAACATTCATCATTGCTTGTACTTGTATCTATCAGCCGAGACAATTAGAGTTTTAACTAGACCTAGAATCTACACTGTCATTTGTAATTATGATATGATGCTTATCCTAGTGGCTACATTTGCCATTTCGATGTCCATTATTCCTTGAAGTATGATCATGGCAGGTTTCACAAAGTGATACATCCCCATTTCCCGCTTTTGCCAAAGTTTCAATGATATAGAGGAAAAGATCTAGTTTTAGATCTAGATCTAGGTTAGATCTATATTATATTTCTTACAAGTATAAGTGTTATATAGTCCATGTTAAAGCTTAGAACTTGAGAATTTCAGATATGGCAGGTTTCACAAAATGGTCCATCCCCATTTCCCTCTTTTGTCAAAATGTACATCATGTTATATTTCTTACAAGTGTTACATACCATGTTATAGCTTAGAACAAAAGGATTCCAGATATATGACTTTAAGAGATAGCAAAGGACTGTGAGAGTAAATTAGCTTTTAAAAGTCATGTTTTTCAGTCAAGGGGCATAACTGTAAAAATTCTAGGTCTAATGCCAGTGACGTAATGTTACGCGAACTGCACGCGAGGTTTCCCTTGCGTTTATTTAATGACGTAACGCTTGCGCATCTGGTTGGGAGAGTTCCCTGAAGTCTGTGTTTGTGTTTCCCGACACCTTTGGCGTGGAGTCCACAGCCGGTGCCTTACCGTAGATCAGATGACTCGTGCGTTCCGGATCGTGTGGATGGATGAAAACCGATGCTTTTTGTCCCGTTTTTTGTAAAATTCTGTGATTGTACGCCTTTATACTATCTTTATTACGTGTTACGGGTTTATCGTGTGTACCATTCTGCTGAAACCGGTACAGTAAACTTCATGACTTATATAACGAGTGAGGATGCGATACGTATAGGCCGATATTTGCCAATAGAGGGAGGGAGAGAAAAGAGAGAGAGAGAGATATGCGCCAGCAACAAAACTCTCACCGGAAAAAAAGCGCTTTTGACGACAATGGTTCTTTTTCCCCCGTACTCCCATCATCACTCTTCCCCCTCTCCGACTTTCTACAGTCACATAGAGCGCCCTACTAGACTAGCACAAACTTGTGTCTATATCGATCGATAATTGCTTCGCGGAATACGGGACGGGTGGGAGCGGTGGTTGACAATCTTGAACTCTACTTGAACCTGTGTTATTAGTGTTATTTTCTCTCCCTCTCGTTTAAATGCGTTTTTAGTAATATTGTATTGTTATGCGAAGAAGACTGTGCATAGTGGAGACGTAGAGTCACTATCGTTGTAATGAACTTTTAAACCTTACGTATTGCCAATTATCTTGTCTTTATTTATTAGAAAGTAATAAATCATGAAAGCCTATTGATTGCCGGACTTCTTTACATAAGTTTCACTCACTATAAGCCAAAGCAGGTTTTGCTAATGCAACCGAATCTAACCTGATCAGTTTCCTTTATGATAGCCGATCATCATCAACATTTTTGTGCGGACATAAGCGCATGGCCGTAAGAGTCATCCAAAAACAAAATATTCCGCAAAGCCAACTGGACGATTTAAAAACAAAAATTTCATGATTTCTCAATAGGCTTACACGAGATGAACTACGAGAAAATGGCTCGACGCAATATTACCGTTATTAGATCTCAGATCGAAAAAAATATTTTTTGTCTAACCATGAGGTTTTGCAGACAGAACGTAGTCTCATGGTATTCTCACTCTCATTTAGAGTTACCTATGATTTTTTGCGTGTCTTTTACAGGATATATGGTCGTAGGAATACGTTTTCTTTCACTCCAGATCATAAAACGGCGCTTCTACGTAGTTTTCAACTGGTTTTTTTTCAGCTTTTACTGTGTTCGTTTGTTGACTGCAGTTGTTACATAATAACGAAAATCTGAAACCTGCCTCACGTGATCACTACAAAAGATTTTTAAAATTTAGAACTCGTCAAATTTTCTTTGAACAATTCTCTTTCACATGGAATTAAAGAAAACAGAATAAAAGGTCGCTGACCTCACCTACCTTAAGGTGAAAAAGAACTTATTAAAAGAGGGAAATGCCGTCAGTCTCAATTGCTGACGTTCACACCCAAAAAATATTCACAAAACACACAAATTGAAAGCAAATTTCACAATACAATGTTTTTTATATCTGCGATGTCAAATCTATACATGGACCAAATGTTAAGAGGATTCATCAATTAGAGAAAGATTAATTGAAGAGTTCAAGTTATCATTGGGTCCCATTTTTGTGAAACCTGCCATATATAACTTTATGAGAATATACAAAATCAAAGCCCTGTGAGTGTGAGGCGAGTAAATTAGCTTTTAAAAGTTATGTTTTCAGTCAAGAGGCGTAACTGAAAATTCTTGAGTCGCATGCCAGTGACGCAACGTTATGCGGCACTGCCCGGGTCCTTCAACCGAGAATTCCTTGACGTTTATTTAGTGATGCAACACTTGGACATCTGGATGGGAGAGTTCCCTGCCTGTTCTCTAGTTTTCAATAAGCTGTCAAATCTGTGTTTGTGGTCAGCTCCACCACAGTCGAGAAGCCCATGGGCACGGGCAGTGCCTTACCGTTGATGACTCACATGCTCCTGATCGTGGGCGTGCACAAAAACCAATACTTTTTGTCCCGTTTTTGGGGGTAAAATTCTGTGATTGTACGCCTTTATAGTATCTTATTTTATGCCTAATGGGTTTATTATGTGTGACATTTTGCTAAGATCGGAGAATTCTAGTAAGGAAGAACACTCGCCCGTTCAGTGAAATGAGAGGCTGAAGCATGTCACATAGAGAGACTGTCATGTCTACTGTTTGTTGGCAAGATCATGTTGGGGGCACGCATAGCCAAGTGAAAGAAAGAGGAAGAATGCGGTTAATTATGATCTGGGCATCGGTTATCAATAAATGTGGAATCAGTTATTAAGTGCAGCGATTTTATTTCTCAAAACAACGGCCCCGTAATTGATGGTTGAGGGAGCTTTATGTCATGAAGAAATGTATTTATATTAGCTCATTTTTACACTGTAGTATTTGTTTAATTTGTAATGAAAACTCACAAGATATTATTATTAACATATTATTAGCAGTATTTACAACTTATAATGACTTACCAGTGAAAGGAGGAAGGAAATATTTTTTCGTTCCTGTTAGTGTATTTATAGGTGCAAAACTTCTTTACCATGATTCTATTTCCCTAATTAAATCAAATTTAAAAGCTAAATTTAAGATAATTTGAAAATCTTTCTTTCTTTCTTTATCAGTTCCCACTCTACGTTGCAGTGTATGGGTTTAGATGCCCGACGTGATCTTTCTCCAGGATGCCCTGGGATTTTCGGTTTCCTTCCAAAAATATTAAATTTCTATTCTTCAATGCCTCTTTTATATCTTCTTCCCACTTTCTCCGAGGTTTGCCTTTTGGTCTTTTACCTTGGGCTTTAGCACTGTATACTGACTTAGCTATTCTATTGTATTTCATTCTGTTCACATGGCCAAACCATCTCAATTGATTTATTTCTATCTTAGTTTTTATGCCATCTGCTTTGGTTTGATCTCTTATTGTTGTGTTTCATATTTTGTCTCTTTTAGTTTTCCCTATACTTCTCTTCTTAGATATTTCATTTCAGCTGCCTGTACTCTACTGTATTCTCTAATGTCTAAGGTCCTGGTTTCACTGCCATAGAGGAGAGTAGGAGTAGGACAATAAACTGTGTTGTATACTGCCATTTTGGTTTTTGTTGACAATTCTTGCTTACCTACAAATGCCTTTCCTAGATGGTTATATATTGCACTTGCCTTTTGGATTCTCTGGCTGATTTCTTCTCTTAGTTTTCCCTCAGAGTTAATCATTACTCCTGGGTAATGGTAGCTGTGAACTTGTTCTAAATTTTCCCTGCCCAATTTAAGATTTTGTGTTTTAGCTTCCCTAGTTACTAGCATTGTCTTGGTTTCCTTTGCATTTACTCTCATTCCTCTTTCATTTCGTTCATTGTTCATAATGTTGATATTCGGCTGAAGTTCATTTTCTGATTTTCTAAACAGAACTAAATCATCGGTCAATGAAAGCATTGATACATTTACTGGTTTGAGCTTTCACATATACCTACATTCATTTTCTTCATTTTTGAGGATGTCTTTGCGACTGAATCCATAAATGTGATAAATAAACAAAAGATGACTTGGGATACAACCCTGTCTTACTCCTGTATCTACATCAAATTCTGCAGATATGTTTCCAGCTTCTCTCACTGCACATGTTGGTTTATTGTAAAAACTTTTAATGGCTTCTATTAAATTTTGCTCTACATTGTGTTCTTTTAAGGAATGCCATAGTTCGTCCCTCCTCACAATGTCAAATGCCTTTTCTAGATCTATAAAACACGTGCAAGTCAAAATTTCTCTCAAAGAATTTTTTTATTATTTGTCTAATTGTAAATATGTGGTCTTGTACACTTCTTCCTGGTCTAAATCAACTCTGATGTTCTTCAATCTGATCCTCTACTCTTTTCCTTAGTCTCGTTTCCAATATCCTGGCATTCACTTTTCCTGTTACGCTAAGTAGTGATATCCTTCCATAGTTTGAGCATTCCATAGTTGATCCTTTCTTGTGTATTGGTATTACCGTTCCCTTTTTCCAATCGTCTGGCACCTGTTTGGACTCCCATGCTTGTTGGCATATTGTATGTAGTAGTTTGTCTGCCTCTCTCCCTGGTTTTTAATCATTTCTGGATAAACTTGATCTGCTCCTGGGGCTTTTCCTAATTTCACTTTTCTTATAGCTATTTGGATTTCTTCCATTGATATATCTACATCTTCAGCTGTCTCCTCTGGATTACTTGTTACTCTTACTAATTGATCTTTATTGGTTGTTTCAAATGTTCTGGAGGGATTATGTAATTGTTGAAAATACTTTCTCCACTCTTCCATGATTTCGCTGTCTTCTTTCCTTATTTCTCCTTTGGC
The DNA here is from genome assembly GCA_037039925.1 of Doris montereyensis. Lineage (NCBI taxonomy): Eukaryota > Metazoa > Mollusca > Gastropoda > Nudibranchia > Dorididae > Doris > Doris montereyensis. Next base: position 49,281 of record JAXRKP010002006.1, on the reverse strand, counting down.
GTTCTTAATTTGTCGTATTGGGCATGCTTTGGTCTTTCTCATGTTCTTCATTGCCCCCAGAACAGCTTTTGATTTCCTTGATAGCTTTCTTGAAGTCTTTGTCCAAACTCTTCCTATTGTTCCTGTTTTGCTTTCCTCACTTCCTCTTTGGTAATAGTTCTTTTATTCACGTAATCTATCCTATCCTCTGATCTCTTTGTTTGCAAGTATTTCTTCCAGGCATCTTTCTTTTCTTTGATCTTAGTTTTGCCATTCTCATTCTACCATGCTGTTCTTTTCCCATCTCCTTTAATTTGTTTCCTACCACAGGCCTCTCCAGTACAACTGAGGAGTGTTTCTTTATACATTTGCCACTTTTCTTCTATTGTATCATTCAGATCCATCTACCTTTCACTGATAAATCGTTTTATCCTAGATTGGTATATCTCATTTATTATTGGTTTCTCTATTTTGAGTTTAGTAGCCTTCTTCTCTTTCCTTTTCTGTTTGTTTTCTTCAGTCAGTAATCTCATTTTGACAATTGCTAGGTGATGATCACTAAATATTTCTGCTCTTCAATTTACTCTTGCATCCAATGTACTGTAAAAAAGGGAACTGCTAACTATTATGTAATCTATCATTGACTTTTCACACCTGTCTTCATTTATTTTTGTATATTTGTGGATATCTTTATGAGGTAAAAAGATGTTGGCTATTTTCATGTTATTCTTTAGACAAAAATCTTTTAGTCTCACTCCATTTGGAGAAGTTGTTGTCTCTCCTTCTTTACCTATTAGTCCTTCTGATGTTTTTATATTGTTGCCTACTCTAATGTTTAAATCTCCTAAAACCATTAGTTCCTGTTTGCGTTTAAGATTCTCTGCAGCTATTTGTAAATCATTTTCGAAGGTATCTTTTTCTTCTTTCGTGGCATCTTCGTTTGGTCCATAAGCTATTAATAATTTAATTTCTTTTCCTTTGATTTAATATTTACCTGTAATAGTCGTGGACTTATAAATTTCAAACTTTCTAGTAGCATTTCTTGCCTTTTATGCATTAGGAGGCCTACTCCTGCTCTTTGACATCTACTCCTGAGAAGATTAAAATATGATTTGGTCCTTCATTTTCTATTCCTTGTCCTTTTTTCTTTGTTTCTGTATTAGCCAAAATGTCTACTTTGAATTTTTCCATTTCTTCAACTAATTCTTACTCTTTTACATTAATTGCCCTAACATTCCATGTTCCAAAAATCACAGTCCGTGTTCTTTTCCAAAGTCGCCTTCGAAAGTTCATGCCGGGTATATCATTGTACATATTTCTTTGAATCAGTTTGGTTTTGGATGTAAGTAGGGGATTAACCCACTGTACCTATGTAGATGGTGGGGCTGCCACCTTGAGCCCCCTACCAGGCCTTATTCTTTTCTGTCAGGGTTAACTCCCTTAGCCTTTGGTCAGTCAAGACTGACTTGCAAGGCAACAGGTTGTTTTCTTTCAGGGTTAACTCCCTTAGCCTTTGGTCAGCCAAAACTGACCTGCAAGGCAGCAGGATACTCGTGGGGGGCGGGATCGTTTACTCCCTGTACAGGTGCTTACCATTGATATATCTACAATCACTGCTCGGATTTGAAAATCAATAAAGAATATTGAAAGTGAAAGATGTACACCATTGTCACTTTCAAGTGAGTGTGGGCTTTCAGAAATAGCAGGCCTTCTATGTCTTGCATTCTATGGCTAAAACTGATAAACTTCACAGCTTATATAACGAGTGAGGACGTGATAGGTATAGGCCGATATTTGCCCAGAGAGAGAGAGCCAGTGACAAAAAAGAAAGGACTCATAAATTGATGAAATTATTTTATGTTGCTGAAAAGAGCCGCTCAAGCAGGTGAAACGAGCAGTTTTAATTCATTTATCTTTAACGAATAAGGTGACAGTACATTTTTTTAAAAACATACTGATATAGTTAGCATGCTCTGTCTAATACATAAAAAATGGATGGCATTCTTTAAGTTCAATATTTTATTGGAAAAAACATCTTTGTCGTTGGTCATTCTCCCCACAGCAACATATCGATAAAACTGTATAAATATGTAACACGGCTTGACGTAATTTTTCAGGAGAAGCAAAATACGTCATAAATCATCGAAGAGGGCTGCAAACACTATGCTATGCTTTTTGGAAGAAAAACAAAAATCCTTGTTTAGATCATGTGCGTAAAATGAGCTTTTCTATTGGTTCAAGGCCTCCAATATTTATAAAGACAAGAAAGAATCATGCACTTGATCATTTTATGGACAAATCTCACATCCCATATATCATGAACTTACGCGGTAAGACAGTTTCACCGATGATATGAATGTGATACATGGACAATGAACAAAAATATGATCAAATTGTTAAATTCATTCAAAATGAAATGCTATAGAAAAATTCATAGAATTTTATGGACTGAATATAGAACCAACACATCTATAAGAGAAGATTTTCATGTAAATGAAGATTGGCAGTTGTGAGAACTCAAAAGCTGAATTACTTTGGCTATAGTAAATGACATGAAGGTCTAGTAAGGGGATTCTGGTGGGTAAAAGGAGTCGGAAAAGAAACAGGAAAGCCATGCACAACATAGGAGAGAGGGAGAAAGGATAACATTAGGAAAACCAATAATAATAATAATATAGTAAATCATTTGTATATATCGCACTAAATCCATGAAGCCATGCTCTAAGGTGTTTTGACAATTTTATATGAAAATAGAGCAAACTATTTTGTATTCAAATATATGATAGTCTGAAGAGTTCAGATAATAGAAGACTGGCACAGGACAGAGAGATATTCAGAGTTTCTATCATAAATGCAACGTCCTATAGGATATGCAGCTGATGATGTTGATACTGTCCCATGAAAACGAAGCCCCTACAATAACTAAACTAGAATACTTAAGAAGTATTCATAATACATAAAATGTATTATGTCCTGTATAATCACTCTTATTCCGAGCCATATCAGACCAGGGTAATTTCTCATTCAAGTAGCAAAAGGCAAACAATACAGTATAAAAGAGAGCCTTTCCTGAAATTTATCTGCAAGGTTGAGAACGCATATATTTATCTGCGACAATCTCTCTTGGAGGAATATAAAAATAAGGAACTAGAAGTTAATGAAATATGAAATAAGATTGAGGATCATGTAAAACGCAATTGTTAAGGACTAACAATGCTGTTATATATTGATATAAAGATGAAATTTGGGGGTATCAAAATAATAATTCTTGTCATTACCTTTTTTTTACAGACAGCAGATGAAAAGGGTGCTCGAAATACAATTTTGTTCAATGCAACGAAAAGAGAATTACTCTCTCTTAACAATGGACTCAAAACTCTAAATCAAAGCTCGATCAAGCTGGAGACTGCTCGTAAGTACATTATTCATAAATGGTTAAATGCATATGTTTTATCATTCTTACTACTAGTCAACATGGGGATCACTCCACTTTCAATTATTGTGATGAATATAATATCTTTTAAACATATTCCGTCAATTGTCATGATATATTTTGTGTGTGTAGATGTTTTGTGTATTTACCTTGTATGTGTGTGTAATTGAATAATTTCTGTCAAAGACCAAGGGAAACAAAGCTCCAAACAGGCTGGGTTCTCAGACAAATTTTGCAAAAGTCCCTTCCATTTGTCTCGATTTTTAGTTGATTTTCAAATAGATTAAAGTTGAATTTTCACACATTGTCTCATGAATGTCAATAACAGACTGCATTTATTATTCTTTTGCATTTCATGAACTAAATTAATTTGCTTTGAAATATATGCTTGATATGTTATCTTTATTATGTTTTCATCTTCTCTTCTTTCATTCCAGGAACAAAGATGATATATCTCAGGATGCCTTAAAGCAGGCTAGAATGTTTGTATTGCCAGGATCACGAGAAAAATACACAGCTTCAGAGGTAATTTCAGGTTTTGAGATAACATAGATTTATCATTGAAATTGTTGTTGAACTGATTCTAACTGGTTTCCATCTGATCTCACTTTTAGCCATCTTTTTCATCCTTTTTAGATTAAATAATGAACAGGTACAAGCCTATAAGAAGCATTAACTGATGAAAGACATCATATGTTGTACCCAGTTTAATGAATCTAACTCAAGAATTGAATGATATAATTAAGTTGAATACAATAAAATATATTACATGAAAAGGAAACCTCCCTCTCCCCTCAGTTTTTAAGCCTGGGTCGTTGTTTTTATTTCAATTGATGTAACAATTTCTGACTCCATAAAGATGAGAGCAATTTCAATTGATGCAACAATTTCTGACTTAATGAAGAGAGAGCAATGTGTTCTTTATTTCTATTGCAGAATACTTCATTTACAGTGTTCCAATGTCATTGTCGGGCAATATTTTTTATTTCACATGCAATTCTTTTATTCAGTTGATGGTTTTATGTGATATTTTTAGCCTATTCCTGTGATGGGATTATAGTGCTATAGAAATCATTATTATTACTATTATTTCCTTGCTCACATTTTCAGTTTCAAGTTTTAAAGGCGTATATTGAATCTGGAGGAAGTATCCTTGTCATGCTTGGAGAGGGTGGAGAATCTCGCTTTGAAACAAATATTAACTTTTTTCTTGAAGAGTTTGGAATTTCAATCAATAACGGTATGTGTCAATAAATTTAAAAAAAATAAATAAAGGTATTAGTTGATAATAAAGTATTGTCTGCCTAACATCCCACCCCTTGAGAAATTGAAAAAGTGGGTTGTTAGCAGGACTGGGATCTTAGGGGCAGATGTGTCAAATCCTTTCTCACTCTGTCACAGAGGGGTCTGTTCTTCGCATCTTGAGACCTGACACCTATCTGATTGGACTCGACCAAAGTTCGCTGATGATGCGATAAAAGCATCAGTTTTCTCAAATATGATTGGCTGACCAATCAAAAAGCTAGTTTTAAGCTTTACTTGAGCCGATGAGTGGAAAAAACAATGAGAATAGTAATTACATAAAGACACATTTTAGGGGCATCCCCATCCACACAGAAAAGGCCGGCCTTTGTGCACTTCACAATACAATGTTTGTTAAGACAGGACGGAAATAGCCTGTCATCCCGTCACACCTGCTAAGATGGGTGCCCAGCGACACCTTGTTGTTTCGAATTGGCCAAGTGAAACAGTCTACAACATTTAAATTATGCACAGGACGCTGTTTTAATGCCCTAGTCGAGTTTATGAATGAGTTAGGCGGCTACTTTTGTATAACAAAAATGAAAAGTGATTATTTTCACACTGGGATCATCTTTGGGAAACTTTTATGAAGGGAATGTTCATAATGATTGTCTTTTGATTAAGGTGTTTTAAATTCTTGACCAAGAAGCAAATGTTGAGGAAATCTCTCAATTTCAGTATTCTCAGATGGTATATGTTATATATCAAATCTGTCACCAGCTTCCCAAACAAACCCTGGCAAATATGATTTATATTGGCTTGAAACCTATATTAGTTGCACCAATTTTTTGTTGTTGATAGACCGTACTGGACAATAAGTGAGTAACTGTCCAATGCCTTCGTTTTAACTCTTGTAATGCCTCTTTAAGGGTTACTACTTTGATGATCTAAATGATTATGATTATAATCCAAAAGAAACTTTCCTTTTCCCTTTTTTCATAATATGTATAAAAAAAAAGGTAGACTTTGCTTTCGTCCTTGGATTTTTATGAATGTACTGTTATTTTTTAAATGATGAATATAATAAGCTAAGGAACATAGTAAGCTTGGCTGATAATATACTCTGTTTTCACGGCGAGGCAAATGGTTGCTGCCGCAGAGGTCATGGATTCGATTCTTTTGACACCCAGGATTTTTGTCAGTCTATTTCCCTGTATTGTCTTGTCTTTGTTCCCACGGTGCTTTAATATTTGTTCATGTTCTTATTCATCGTAATTGATATGCCCCTTGCCTCACTCTTTGTCTTTACACAGGCTGAATATAATTTAAAAGCATATTTTTATTATTTATAAATCAGATGCTGTTGTGAGAACATCCTATTACAAGTATTTTCATCCGAAGGAGGCCCTGATCACAAACGGTGTCTTGAATAGGTCAGTCTCTTTACTATTTGAACTAAAAATTCATCTCACGACTTTATTAACTGAAGTGTATATATTGATGAGCATGTTTCGATTTGAAAAGTGAAAAGAATGTCTGCATGAAACTTTCTGTTGCACTTCCCAAAATGTCAGAATGCAAAATGTGAAAGTTGCACACATGTTTACAGTTGTCAACAACAACAAAATTTTGATTTATATTTCTCTTCAGAGCAATCAGTCACGCTGCTGGTAAAGTGTCTTTTGGTGGTGCCGATGAAGATGCAAACAATGCACAGTAAGTTTTCTCTCCTTTGTTTTTTTTTTTTTTTCTCTACTTCATATTTGAAGTTTTGTATGTAAAATCAGAAAAATTCATTTAAAATTTAAAATACACCTCTATAACCATTACCAAAAAATGTATTATAAATTACCGTTTGATAGATACAATGTTCGTAATGGTATGTTTTTGAAAGTCACTGACGTAAATAATCACTCAACATTTTTTGTTTATTACAGGGCGTTGTCTTTTCTATATCCATATGGCGCAACCCTCAGTGTGGCAAAACCAGCATCAGCTGTTTTGTCAACAGGAAGTGTCAGTTTTCCCCTCAACAGACCTGTTTAACAATGTACTCATCGAGGGTAAGAATTTTATTGAAATTTATTGAAATGTTATAAAGCACTTATGCCACAGTAGAAGGTGGTCGAAATGCATTAGTGTGTCGGGAAATTCAAGCTAAAAGGCTGGAAGGTTTGTTATTTGGTTTTCAAAATTAGAAATGTAGTCATTGGTTTCAAATTAAAAAGATAAGAATAATGATACCAAAAACTCTGATATTGAACCAAGAATAACCGTGTGTCAACCCAGTGATAAGGTTGCAATTGCATTTCATCTCAGATTTGTCATAATCATATTTTTTTATGATACGCTTTATAATATATATGACTTGCCTTTCTTTCTGGGTTGTTTTTTTTTCTTCAATATTCTGTTATTTTTACGCAATGGCTTTAGTACTTCTTGTATGTATACATTAAAAGATTTCTTCTTTTACCCCGCATGTGTACAACTTTCACAAATTTATTTAAGGAGGGGGCGGGTTCTGGGAATGCCATTTTAGCCGAAAATGGGACAAATCTAGTCTATCATACTAGTCGATAGAGACAAACAGTGAGGCAAGGGGCATGTCGGAAGTGAAGGCAATGACACAAGATAATATGAAAGTCCCATAGGAACAAAGACGAGACAAATACAGAGAATTGACAGAAAAATATCCTGGCCACCATGGGGATCGAACCCGCGACCTCTGCGTCGGCATCCATCCGAGCTAACTACGCTCTTGGTCGATAGAGCAGTTTATTCCTGTCATAATGATACCATAAAAGAAGTTTAGCATCGATTCTTTGAATTTATACAAATTTTTAGAAACAATACAGACCTATCTTTCAACACAGCTATCAGAAATGTTATCTAAAGGACGGCAAGTTGGTACTCATTTTGATCATCACAATAAACGCTATCCAAAACAAACTTACTTGAGAATCTTTTATGAATATTGCCTTAGAGCGGCCGGAAAATACAGAACATATTCTGCGCACCTATTGTCAAAAGGCACCATCTCAAAATGAGTAAGAAGGTGCTAGTGCACTTGAAACAGTGTCAATAAGAAGTAGTTGAGAACCTTTCAAGGTTTTATGATGCTTCAAAGTATTATCCTACTCTTTTCTTAGGTTTATGAGAGAAAAATGTATTCAAATAACAGAAAATAAGAGAAAAATACGATTTTCTCAAAATGTCCTTTTGTGTTCATTATTTCCTATCTACTTTTTTTATTTCTCAACGTATTTTCATGAAATTTGGTATGGATGATGAGTGGGGAAAATAAAGAAATGATCAGATGTTTTTTTTGCTATGTATTATAGTTTTTGAAAAATTGATTTTTTTGTACAATGTTTTTGTATATGTTTGGTTGTTCTCATATATTATTTTCAAAAATTCATAAAATCAAAACTTATTAATGAAACAAAAATCCGATCAGATATAATTTAGATATTGTATCAAAAAATGTGTATGCCAAGTTTGAAAGAAATTTGTTAAAAAATGAAAAAGCCTTTCGATATTGAACTTTGTGAAATTTGGGGCAAAATCCAAGATGGTCGCCGTTTCAGTGGCAACCGGAAGTGGCAGGAAAAAAATGACATATTTCAACTCAGTACGCCATGCCCATTACACCTATACATAAGTTAAATCGATAGGAACAAAACAGGAAAATTTTCACTCTCCCCCCCCCCCTCCTTAAGCATCCAAAGAGTTTGATAAAATAATGAAAACATCTTCAAAGATTATGGTTATATTTAAAATGCTCACTTTTATTCTTTCAGAATCATAAAGGCCGGCTTGTGGTATTGGGATCAGTACATATGTTTAGTGACCAATATATAGACAAAGAGGAAAACAGCAAAATCTTGGTAAGAAGTGGCAATTCAATGATTTTGAAATATGACTTTAAAGATAAATTTTGTTAAGATGCATCTGGGTGCGTATAAAATCCATCAGATCTTGCTGACTATTTTTTTGTAAAACCCTTTTAAAGCGAAATTTGAAATATTCTATTATCAAGGTATTATTGTGTCTTAAATCTAAAATTTTCATCTAGATGCACAGTTAAACTTCATTGTTGTAATGAATCTCCAAGCAGATTTTCTTTAATTTTTTTGTGTTCGTTTTCAACTTCATATAATTTTCCTTGCAGCCACTGTCAAAACTTTAGGGTTTCTCATTTTTATGTTATTTCACTTCTTCTTTCAGGATGTTTTGATGCAGTTTTTAACAACAGATGAAATAAAACTCAATGTCATTGATGCTGAAGAGCCAGAGGTGATCCACAAGTCACTTTCTTATTTGTCAAAAGGCAGCTTTAAAAGTCACATAATTTATTAAGTACTTCAATATGTTGAAGTCATGTTCATTTTTTATTTTGATTATGTGCAAGAATGGATAAAATGAATTGATGGTTTCCTTTGTTTATATATAGATATATATATATATATATATGTAATTATACAATTAACCATCTCCCCTTTGAAATGACAGATATCTCTGTATATTTATTAGTGGTAACCATCAATGAGGACAAAGCAGTCTAAATAAGATTATAAATTTTCCATGTCACAGGTTAGTGATTACAGCCAGCTACCCGATGTGGCCCGTTTGTCAGAGCAATTGAAAACTTGCCTCCAAGAAAGTGACGACATTCCAAGAGATATAACAACCTTGTTTGACAACTCCATGTTCAAGCTTGATACATCTTTAGTCCCTAAGTCAATCAAGTAAATTATCATTGCTTTTTCTTTTTATGTTTTATTCTTCTCTCCAAAGTATTGCAAAATATAGTCAATTTTTGCTGGGAAGCTTTGTAGCTGAATTAATTTTAAAAAGATGAGTTACTCAAGGTAAAGTTTAGGGAATTTAAAGATAAAGATGGATTTATAGTCAGTATCCCCACACAAGTGCAGGCTCACCGACTGTACATCATTTATTCCCCAGCAGGCCATTTCATTCAAAGTCCTTCTCAACTCCTAGGGGAGCATACAGTACACAAGCCTATTAGGCTTCTTGTACTTACACTCAGACAAGATCTTTCTCTACCTATAGCTGGGTACTCAATGACACCTGAGTCAAGTGAGGAAATTAGAGGGAATTACTTTTCCTAAGAGTACAACGTTGTGAAAAAACCCACCTGTGCCAGCCGTGGGGCTCGAACCAGTGTCGTCGTGATTACCAGCTCACAACACTGCAGTTCAGCTACACAGCCTCATAAAATTTTAGTTGGGTTTTGTTATATACATGTCTGAAACAGAAGCCTTGTTTCAACTCATTTTATGAAGAGGACAAGTGTTTTCAAATATTTCATGATTCGTGTTTTGAGAATAAGAGAGATAAAGATGTAAAATTATTTTTCGCATATGTCTGCTTTTTCACTTATTAGGAAAGCTTTATAAAAAAATTCCTCAATTTTTCATACCCGTATAAACTATTTAACCGTTACGTTGCTGTGCTCGACTATAGTTGAAAATTCCAGTTGTCTTCCATATTCCTGATTTCGACTAGTCGGAACACGACCAGGTCCACTAAAAAGGCAGAATATAAAATAAAATGAAGTAACTTGTTTTGTAAAGTAGTTTCCCTTCCACCTAAATAGACTGCTGCTACTGCATGCATTCTTTTTTTTTTTCAAGATTTGACCTGGTTTTTTTTTCGATTATATCCCGTCATGACTCTCATTTTGACAAGGCTAAAGTTGAAGATAGTGATGATCCATGGTGCTGTGAATATGATAGAGGTGTTGAAGAGCTTGTTGCCTCTGACAGTGACAAGAAAGTGTATGAGGTTCTTTGGGAGAGAGCACAAGTATAAAGAGGGGTGGCACTGTTGATGCTAGGGCCTGGCACTGGGAATATTTGAAAATTAGAGACATATATGACACACAACCACAGACAACACAAGAACAGAAGACTTAGTGAGACAGGACAACTCAGCAAAAAAAAATTGCAATTCTTAATGTCTGTCTTTATGTTACTTTTGTGTGTTTTTTTCTCAACATTTGTATTTTTTATGTTTGTCATGCAATATGTATAATTGTATTTTTTTCACAATGTTGTCTACTTTTTACCCATATCTACACAATCCACAAGTCAATTGTGTATTTTGTGGCCAAATACTGTCATTTTCACTAAGATACGACCAAAAAAACATAAATTGTCAAAATCCAAGATGGCTGCCATAGTCACATGACCTCCTTTGCATATTTTGAATATGTATTCTTGTAGCACAATCTATCATTAGTATGTCCTGAAAGATTCATTTGAATATCTATTATAGTTTAGAAATGAGAATTTTTTCCTGATATGAGTCACTTCTAAGGATTTCATCCAAAATGGGTGACAATGGCAAAGACATCCAGTGTAAAATGGTGTGACAATGTAAGGGTTAAATAAAAGATATTTGAGATCTGAGAATGAACACAGCGTTTAAAGGACCACTGATGGATAGAATAAATGGTTAACTAAGAATGAGATGTCTACAGGAGATCTTGTTGTGGAGTTTTGCAAATCTGTCTTTTAATTTATTTGCCACATAGAAGCAGTGTCTGAAGACATTTTACTTTCGTATCTTGATAATGACAGGGAAGAAATACCATGCAAGGGTATAGTTGTTTTGTGTAAAATAGGGTTTGTATTCATTTTTCACCCCGAAAAAAACTTTCAATATAGTGATTCAATTTCATTTCATTTTTCAGAGCCTTTGAGGATTTGAAGGTGAAACATGAGGCACTGACACTCATAACACCTCAGTTTGAAACTCCTCTCCCACCTTTGCAACCAGCAGTGAGTATTTACCTTGAAGAAAATTATATAAATGAGTTTACACTTTCAATAAGTTTTTCGTGATGAGTGAGTAATTTCACCCTTCGTCAAATTTGCCGTAAATATAACTTTTCTAATTTCTATGTCATAGGTTTTCCCGCCATCATTTCGAGAACTCCCTCCCCCTGCATTGGAATTGTTTGACCTTGATGAGCAATTCTCTTCAGAAAAAGTCAGAATAGCTCAAATCACAAACAAATGTGAGTAAGATGGTTTGATGTAAATGTAAGCCTCGTTGCAGTCTTGGCTATTAAAGCAATTTTATATTATCCACTTACATCAATTTACCTTGAGGTGATGTTAATGTTAGGCAGTTGTCATTTATGAAAAAAATATTTTAGGTAATTATATGTTTTCTTATCTCTTAGGATTCATATGTCTGTAGTTTGAAAAGTCTGCTGTGAGGACCTCTCATTAGTCGCATAACTTGGCATAAGATGCATTTAGTGGTTTTCAGACAGTTGATTGTATTGCAGTAAAATTGTTGACTTGTGGATGTCTCATCAAGCTTCCTTCTTTTTATCCTGAGTTTGGCACATGTAATGATGTCAGATATTCTGAAAACAAATAGGATATCATAAAAAATTAATTGGAATAAAAGATCATTTTCCTCCATAACGTTGTTATTTCTTTTATATACGTTTTCCACAGGCACTGATGATGATCTTGAGTACTATGTACGTGAATGTGGTGATATACTTGGTGTTACACACAACTTGCCTCAGGAAAGCAGAACAGCAAAACATGTATTGGAATATGTCTTTACCCAGATTGTTGAATTCAAAAAGCTGAACCAGGTATGATTTTTGTTTTGAACAATGATTACTACTTTTTCTTTATGTAAAATAATCTAGCAAATCTTAAAATTATTTCTTTGTTGAATTGTATGTGTACATACTGCATTGGTTATGCTCATTAGAAGAAGAAAAGAAAACTTCTACATTTTCTATAGTACTATGTAACAAAGTTTTCTTAAATTTTTCCATGTTTTTTTTTAGGATGATTTTTTTTCTGAATGAGTTCAAACGGCCTCATGTTTACTTTCTTTTCAAGTAACTTGTCTGAGCTTGTGGTACATGATAGGATGATACTTTTGTTCTCAACCATACTGTCAATCATAGTTGTATAAACTACCTGAAGTTTGAATAAAATATTGCATCAAAAGTTTAAAAATGAATTACATTGAAATCAAATATAACCTGAAGAAAGGAAGGACATCATACAATTTCTGCCGATTGTTTCATTTGATTCCCTTATTGTTGTGTTTCTCCCTTACCAGGAAGGAGACTTTAGTGGTGGCCAGTTTGGACAAGACATGGATATGGCTTGATTTCTGCCTGTTGATGACACCTTGTAGACAGTTATTACATTTCTCAAAATATGTATTTATGAATTACCAAATAGATGAAATATTTATCGCCTGTCACCATGAACAATGTTTTTCTCCGTCCATTGCTCCTATACTACTTTGTTGTCTATTTTTATATGTGATGTTTTGACATGAAAAGAGCTTTTTTCCTAAATTTTTGTTTCATTGGGACTAGCAAAATGTTGAAACATTGTATCATGTGAGAGGTTCAAGCAAGCCTGTGATTTCTCGAAGATCTTTTTCTTTTCTTTTTCTTAATAGGATAGGATAGATCTCGTTATTTTATTTATATGTGCTGCCACTTTTCACTCATTCTTTCTTACCAATGCTATCAATCTCAGATTCAGTCAATCAACCTTTGTAGGATAGTCAATACATGCAGATGCTGGGCTCTGGCTGGCTCGGGGGGGGGGGGGGGGGTGAATCTGTAGCACCCACTGATTTTTTTCTTCTGAGGGAATATCAGCACTCTCTCATTGGCTCTTCCCTCACAGAAACCAAATTATACATAATTTCGATCTAGATCTTGTTTTAATCTTGATCAATGTCTAAAATCATTATTCTACATATTGTTATATTTACAAGACCAGTTTTTGGCTAATTTAGGGGCTTAAATCTTAACGCATTTCATGATCCATGCAGCCAATAATATTCCATTTATATTTGTTGAAGTAAGTGAAATTTAAACTTAAGATAATTTAATGTTGTAAGATCATTTAATGTTGTATCATAAGCATGTTGGGGTAGCCCAGGAATTACTGTTTAAGTTTTTAGTCACTAGGATGATCCAGTTAGGAAGAGTTGAAAATGATACATGAAAAATAACACTGGAAATGCAAGGATTAAAAAATAGCACACACGTTTTTGTTCTCTATAAGAAGCTGTACATTTTTGTACCTCTCCACCTACTAGCTTTATCTCTGGTAGGGATTTCTTCTGTGAATGTTATATTTATCTGTTACCCTCTTTTAACAATACAATTACTGTTTCTGTATAATGTCAGTTCATAGTAATCAAAGGTTGTGTTTTCTTTTTGGGTTTTTAAAAATTAGTTTGGAGTTATTAATTATTGCAGCTTAAATTTCTTCAACATCTGTGAGTAGTTACAATAAAAACATTTTTTTATTGGATTCTTTTGTGTACGAGTTCCTTTCAACTAGTGCTTGTGACATTATTTTTTTTCTGTTCATGTAATTTTGCTTTTTGTTCATGCAATTTTATGCAATTTTGTTTTCTGGGTTTGTTGGGTTTTTATTTTTGTGATGGGTTATTGGAAATAATATAATATATAAATAGGACATCTGAACACCATGACAGTAAAGTAAAATTTCCTTAAAACCGTTATGACCCACAGAGCTGGATATTATCCCTGGTTCTATAGCATAAAGCGGAACACGTGATAGTAAATCACGTCCTGGACAGGGATTAGGGATGCTAGTCTGTTGCAGACATTTTGTCTCAGCTGATGGGAATACTCCTTTGCACTCAAGTGGAAAAATGCTAAATCAGCCACTTAGCCAGTAAGCCACTGATGCTACCACAGAACAAACCAAACTCGAAATTCTCACAACTCGTACATATGTAAATAATTATGTCATGTAATATGTTCAAAAGCCCTATTTGGACTTGTAAAAGTTTCTTATTGCAGCACATTATGTCATGTAATATGTTCAAAAGCCCTATTTGGACTTGTAAAAGTTTCTTATTGCAGCACATTATGTCATGTAATATGTTCAAAAGCCCTATTTGGACTTGTAAAAAGTTTCTTATTGCAGCAACACTTTCACACTGTCAGTCCTTACTTTTTTTAGAGTGAAAACCAAAGGTAAATTTATTGTTATAGGTCACATAAGTATAGTAATCAGCGCCTATGTGCATGCCTCGCAAGGGCACGCTTCGCCCAAGCACCCGATTTTTCGCTATATTAGAGGGGGGGTCCTGAAGTGATCTTTTTGCTTTTGAGTGAGTTTAAATTTCACTATATATATGAGTTACTGTCAAAATATAGTCATCCTATATCATTGAAAAGTTTGTAGCATCCTTGGTAGCCAAGGAAACGCCCGCCATCTTGGATTTTGACCCAATTTTCAAAATCTATCTCCTCACTTAGTTATGAATGAAATCACTCAAAACCTGTGCAGATCGTTTTTTCCATTCAATATCTAGAATGACGTCAGGTTTTTTTTTAGATATTTTGGATATGTTTTTTTTTTTAAAGAATTTTTGAACATAACATCTATATCATTTATATACAAAAATGACCTTTTTTTTTTTTTTTTAAAGATATAAAAAAACATTTAACATTGATGAGAGGAACCTGTGTGCCAAATATTATACAAATCGGTCGGTTAATGACAGAGGACAGAATTTTAGTGTGAAAAGCTACACTCCGAGAAAAATGCAACCAAAGAAATGAAAAGAAAATAACATAAAGCTTTAGACAGATTGCCCTTCTTGTAGCAGCCCCTTACTCTTTCGACAGTCTGGCATTGTTACTAATGTAAAGAGGATTGTAAACCTAGGTTTAGATGTGCATTGCTGTGAAAAGAGGCATGTTTTCCCCCTCTATTCCTATACTTGTGCGCGTGTTAGCATACACACCAACGCTCAATGCTGACCACCTCTTATGTCATTCAGCGCTAGGCAAAATCGATAAGCGGTGTTCCCGACAACCAAACGAAAGAACTGGTGTTGCAACATTGGCGATTAGCCGCCGCTAGAGGGGTTTTCAATGCCATCTTTTCAGTCAGTGTTACTAGTGTTACGGTAATTTATGTCAAAATATTGACGGTTTTTACCTACATTTTGTAACAGAAAACATATAACGTCATATGGACATTTTTTTGCTATAAACTTGTAGATAAATGATCGTTCAACCCGAATATGCAAAAAAACAGAAAGTCATCCCAAACTCACCAATCCAGGTGCCCCCCCCCCCCCTCAACCCCTATTACATGTAGTAAGTGCATGGTGGCTTGGTAACAATGCTTATGACATGCAATTCATGACTCATCTTTTCAGCTATTGACCTAAACATAAACAGTATTTCACAATGTAAAAGTTAAAAACTTGACATAATATTCAAAACAATTGTTGTTTTTTCCACACAGAGCATGTTTATTTTCATTTCAAGAATTGCTTAAATGTGTTTTGTCTATACCATGTCAAATATACATATATGTGCTAATACTAATACATATCACAATTTCGATGTTAAATGCAGGAATCAATTTCACATGGTTGGCAGCCATACAGATGCTTAAGGGTACCGTATATGTGTATGATAATAAAAGAACATTTTCACATCACAGAGAGAAAAAATTGCTCATGCATTTCCAGTCACCAAAATACCTGACAATAAAAATTTGATTGGTAAATGGTCACCCATCAAATAAGTAGACGATCGTTAAGTATAAAGCAATGTTTTGTGAGTACCATAACATTTTATGCACCTTTAAAACAAACCGTACCAAGAGATTCATTTTGAATTTCCATAATATCATTGTCAAGAGATCAAAAGGAAACTTACTTACTCATACAATACAGTAACAGTGAAAAGGCAACAATCATAATCATATGCAAAATAGCTGTGCTTCATGGAAGAACTAATCATTCAGTTCATAAATATGGCAATGGGTTTTTCAAGCACCACAATATCAAGATCAGGAGAGTGAAAACTATCCAAGTCATTCTTTTAAGTTATCTCTTTTTCTTGAAAACTCGTTCTAACAAAAAAATCTGGAAATTACACACATATACACTTTAACTTTAGATTTTATTGTTTGTTGAACGTATTTTTTATCTTGGTGCTTTTCTCTTCTTATTTTTAAAACTCACTTTCTTCTGAAACTAAATTGATAACTATAGATATACATATAATTTTGAATAATTTTACTCCATTTTAAAATACAATGCTACCAGACATCTCAAAGTTAATACAAAAAATTCACATTGTTCAAGAGAAAACTTGTAAGAAGAAGAAAAACTTTCTCTAGAAAAAAATGCAATCTACTAATGGAAGAATAATATTGATAAAAATGTTCCCAGCATCAGCCACAACCATGCTCATGACGTTAAAGCTCTCATTCGATGGGGGGTCTGTAGTCCAGAGGCAAGGTGTCCGCCTCTCAACCAAAAGGTTGTAGGTTTGAGCCCAGCCGACGGACGATAAAAAGGAGGTCCTGTGTGCAGATTACAACATTGTGCAAGTTAAGATCCCTTAGCTGTTTACAGGGCAGGGCAGGCAAAATTAAAATTCCCGAGATCACCTTAGTTGCGTATGTGGGTAAATCAAATCGAATCAAACTCATTGAATGGACAAATGCCAGTGCACTATAAATATGAAATAACCTTGCTTTTGTCTTTACATCAAGAATTCGAGACAGACTCAAACTAAGACATTCATATTCCATACTTTAAAACTTGATTCAGCTGTCCCTTATCTGGATACTACAATCCCCCCCCCCCCCCTCTCCTCTCTCTCTTTCACACACATTTAATCACACACAAGTACATTCATTCCTCTTGGACTGTAAATACAAATAAATTGCTAATGGCTGAAGAAGTTGTTTTCCCATCATCATGATCAGATCGTTTTAGCTTGCATTAGCATATGACATGTATTATATCATATTAAATAAACTGGTACTGAGAAAAGTTGCTAAAAAAGACAAATAATACAAGGGGAAAGGGATGGAGATTTCTTGTACATTTTACTGGTATCAAGAAGACATGAAATCCAATGATGTGTTTTGAAGTTTTTATGTTTCTTAACAATGCCGTCTCATACAGACAGTTTAAAAAATTCATCCATATTCTTTTCATTCTTAAGCTTTGTTAAAGTAAAAATTCTAAATGTTTATTGCTTTCATTGTAAAATAAAAAATAATATAGTACAGTGCAATTCGGATATATCGATATCAATGGGACCATTAATATGAGAGAAAGTCGATATAAAAGTAGTGTTTTCTGCTTTTGAGTCGCCATATCAGCTAAGTCAAACGTCAAAAGTAAAGATTCAAATAGCCTATTGTATACGAGGTCTAGTATAGTAGCCGTAGTAGTACTGGTCAATTAGTGTGTTGCGAGTAAATTAGGAGAGATTGCATGTCAGGCTCATCTATTAGGCTACCTAGTTAAGACTACTGGCTGCTGCCTTATCTTAAACATCAAATGATAAGCACGTGACAACACAAAGCCCACACTGGAGCTGTATAACGCTCTAGTCTTGTAAAACTCAAGCTTTTCGATGTTGTAAGTCTTGCGAATTGATTCGCATCTTGCAAGCAGTAACGTCACAGTGAGCAGGTCAAGACGAGGGTCTTGTTAGAAGCAAGATCCAAACTAGACTCAAACCAGTTCGCACGGAAGCAAGACCTACTAGCCTCTAGTCAATGCACGGCTTTGTCACTGACTATCACATGATGCCACCTTTCACTCTCCACTTAGCCTTGCTCAGGGTAATACTAATACATATCATACTAGTCATGTAGAGAAGAAGATACACACATTGAAAAACATACCTACATACGAGAGCGGAGAGCGTGCCATGTGAAGCATGGGGCTTTCAGCCTCGAACAAGGCAAGACCTGCATTGCTCACATCAGAGGTTTGTGAGCAATCTTGCAAGGGCAGAAAAGCTCTATTTCATGGCAAAAAGAGACTGGCGGTATGTGACGTGTCATAAGATGAAAGTAAGAGTGAGAGGGTATGTTAATGTTACTGTCAATTTGCTTGGCAATTTTGTATGCTATGGGCAATTTTCAGATAGTGAAGATGAGACGGGTGAATCAATGTAAGAGGAGAGATGGAATAAAGCATGTCAATATGCGAGAATTTATTTATTGATTTTAGATATAATGAACTAATCGGGGCTAAAGAAATAAGTTGATACAAGCAGAATGTTGTTATATAAGTGAAGCAGACTAGAATTTTAATCTTCCAAATATAAATTAACTTACGCATTTCTCCACATTATTTAAAGTGATATTTCACAGTATGTCCAAACTGTTACAAATTGTAACAAAACAGTTATGTGAAGAAAAAAGTGAAGCCTGTGGTGAAAAACCAAATGAACCAGATAATTATTTAAAAATTAGGAAAAAATTCTTAGGAGTAATTTACGATTATGGTTTAATGTAATTTTTCTTTTATTAAAACAAAATGCATGAATATGAAAATAGTTAAGTTTTTATTCTCCTGTCAAGTCCACTACTTCACTTTTAGACTCTTCTTTTTCCCCCACTTCACATTGATAATATTCCCTCTTCTAGACAACTCCAAATCAAACTGAAGAAGTTTATGAGGATAAATATTATTTTCTTTCAAAGGAAGCAGTCATTCCTTAATTTCTTGTGTTAGGACATTTTTTATTCCTTCTTTTCTACTTATTCTTGTTATGAACTATGGACATGAAAGTGTGTACATATATAATGCATGTAAAAATAACACAAAAACACAGAATTTCAGCACTGTTAAAGAAATCCTAAAATTAATATGTCCCTACATTCATTTTGTAGTATAAAATAATATAAGCAAATTTCTCACGGGCATGACATACGAACCAGCTCTTAGTAAAGGAATGGATAAAGCTCAAATATTTTGTTCTGTTCACTCCTCATGAAATAAGGGATCATCAAAAGCACTGGGATTATTTGCAAATGTAATGATTAAATTCAATCTGAAATACATTACATACACAGTATTATATTTTTACAAGAACTGTACCCATCATACAATTAAAATGTAAAGAAAAACAACTGAATAATGGTAGGTGCTGGGTTACAGTAACATGTGAATTGTGGGGGTAATGAACATGTAGGAAAAAATGCATTTCAAAGCAGAAAATTGAGGGAAGCAAAACATGTGGAGAGATGGGGAAAACTGATAAAACAAATGTTTTGACATGCATAAATGTAACTATGGTAAATTTTGTAACATATGCATAATATCTATGTATAGTTTTTAGAAATCCATGCTGCTGCTCAAAATCTTGGCACATTTCAGATAGGTCTCAGATATTTTTGTCATATGTATTACAAATTAAGAAATTATCAATGTTCAAAAGTTGATGATGTCAAAGACATTATAACTATAATGAAACTATAGATGTGTTACAAATGGGATTGATTCAAACATTTAAAACAAAAAAAAACACAATAAGAAATCAAAGGTTTGAAAACATACAATCAGCCATCACAATTTCCCTGAAGTCTTTCAAATGTGTAGTAAATGCAAACACTAAAGAATCACATGAGAGTTAAAAGTTGTTTTGATTTTTACAAGAAATACAAAAGGTCTGAGATTATAAACTTAAATCAACAATTGTAAAATCAAAACTTGAGCTTAAAAATCACATTCTATAGTTTTAAGTGACACTATGAGTAGTATGAGCTTCACTTTTGACTAAAATTTTAATTCATATGAACAAAAGTAATTAATTTAATAGTGCATAAGGACTGAAACCTATAAAGTGACTTTCAGTATGCTAAAAATAAAAACTTCAAGTAAAATAACGAGTTGAATCGTGTAAGTCAATACTTTGGAACTATTGAATTGACAAACCAATGGCACTTCCCTAAGCTCAGGACATTTGCCCAAGTCTTTCAATGTGCTGGTTGAGGTATCTTCATGTGCACAAGTCCCATTAATGATGCGATAAGCTCCACTGTTGACAATACTGTGGAAAAGAGAAAATTAAGAAAACAAATTTTTCTTAATGTGTTGGCCATATTGTTATATGGTGATAACATCTCTAACAATTTTTTTCTTTTTCAACACTTTTTTTTCTCTTTGCTCTTTGCATTATAAAAGAAGCAATTCAGTATACATTTTGAAGTTTTGCAAGTCTCAAGAAGCGATGCGGCGAAAGAAAGGCAAGTGCAATATATAACCATCTAGAGAAAGGTAAACAAGAATTGTCAACAAAAACCAAAATGGCAGTATACAACACAGTTTATTGTCCTACTCTTCTCTATGGCAGTGAAACCTGGACCTTAGACAGTAGGGAATACAGTAGAGTGCAGGCAGCCGAAATGAAATATCTAAGAAGAGTAGAAGGGAAAACTAAAAGAGATAAAAATCAGAAACACAACAATAAGAGATCAAACCAAAGCAGATAGCATAAAAACTAAGATAAAAATGAATCAACTGAGATGGTTTGGGCATGTAAACAGAATGAATGACAATAGAATAGCTAAATCAGTATACAGTGCTAAAACTCAAGGTAAAAGACCAAAAGGCAGACCTCGGAGAAAGTGGCATTAATGCAAGGAAATTTAACTTTCACGGAAGGAAACGGAAACTGTCAGGACAGGGTAGCCTGGAGAAAGACCATTTCGGGCATCTAAAACCCATACACCGGAAGGTAGAATGGGAGCTGATAAACATGGAAAGAAAGAAGCAATGTACCTGCCTATAACAGAGGAAAGAAATTCTTGAGCCTCCAAACAAAGAAGTAAAATTAAAAATACCAGAGGACTGAGCTGTAATACAAACTATCCAATAATTTATTCTTAGGTAATGCATCAAATGATAAGCAATATTGCTTCGTCTAAATATTTGTTTACTCAAGCATAAATTCACTCTTGAGAAAAAGTATGTGTAATTCTTATACCCCTGACCATTTCCCCCAAATATAGTAACGTTATTCTTTTTTATTTACATAGCTACCAACCTTTTCAAATTGAAAAACACTCTGGCCATGCAAAATATTTTTTCTCCAGAAAGCATCAATAATTTAAATTTAAATAGCCCTTTTAAAGTAAATAACGAAAAATTGGCTGATCGCTGGCCTTTCTGGCAGCATGCAACTGTAGTTTTATAAACTCAGAAGGGTCTCTGCGGACTCGCATTCCCAATCTCTCTGAGTCTCTGCTGTTGACAGGGTTTCTTTAAACAAAAATTACGATCAACCCACATGTATGTACTTTTAAAGGTAAATACAGACACGCTCAAAGCCCAAAAACGTACGGTTTTCATCTTTTACGAAATGGTTGGCAGCTATGTATTTACAATGTGAAACTGCTTTTCAAAATATAAATAAAAATCATACATGTCTTGTATTCTCATTCAAGTTTCTTTTTCAAGAACATGAAATAAATTTCTTTCTTTCATTGAATCCTGAACTATGCATACAAGATCAGAAGACATGCTACTTTTTTCTGTATCTACAATTTATGCGTGATTGGAAAATGTCTTGAGTATAGTTGAATCCTCGAAAGTTCATAAAATAGTTCTAAATTCTCTTACCTCCTGGTGATTTTACAGTTGAAGTTGTAAAACAATGACTGTTTGTACGCTTTCCAATCTTCAATAACAAGGAGATAAAGATTTGTTTGAGGTAGAGCTGTTACGTAGTAAAATCCTGACATACATGGTCCTGATACATTGCCTGTTATCATTCCACTGGGACCTGAAAAAAAAACACCCAATAAGATGAAAAGGGTTTGAGAGATTGAGCATAATAATCACGACAATTATGTATTCAGTTATATTCAATGCACAATTTTTGCCTTCAGCATGTAACAGAGACATGCAGTAACAGAGACATACACTGAGATTGTGGCTTTGAGTTAAGTGATCACAGCTCTCTTTTCATGTGCAGAGTCTGAGGCAGGCATAGACAATCAAGGATTTCCGTTCTTCTCTGCAACTGAAGGATCACAGCATCCTTCATTAATATCTTTGTGCTTAGTTTGTACAAGACAAAGGAAGCTCTGAGAAAAATTAACCATTTGTCCTTACACTTACAAACTCTGCAAGAGAAGAAAGGCATGGCATGATGTCTCAATCTTTAAATCTATCTTTCACATCCAAAGCAGTTGAGTCAACCTTTAAACTTCTAGTCTCAAAGCAACAACAAAAATTCTCAAGAATTGTGATCTACACCAAGTGATTGCTTTATGATTAGTTTGATATACAACAAATGATGAGCCTTAAATCATGTAGTTGACTAATTCAAAACTGTTGTCCTTTTGAAAACATTTTTTTTTAGCAATTTGTGCCTTTTGCGCTACTCTATCTTCTTCAGCATGTGGAATTTACATCAAAATAAAGAAGAAACTTCCTATTAGGTACAGAATATTTGAAACTTTAACATAACTATTCTTAAAATTAGGGCTGGTGGGAGAGTTAACAGGTGCTGATCGAGGTACACAGATAATAATAATAATAAAGTCAAAATTTTAGAGGATCGCAGGTTTTCACTACAGACCAAGAGCCGAGTCGTTTGCTTTATAACTGACAACATCTTGAATGCAGCCAAAGTCATTGTGAAATTTGGGAATTGGTCCTCTGTTCTTGTAATAATCATCAAGATCCTCCGGATTCTGTGGCAAACCCTGAAGCGTTACCTGTTTAAGAGTGTCAACAACAGCATGAAATAAGTAGCTGTGTATTGTGAAATAGCCTCATCTGAATACATGCTTAATTCAGAAGGTGCTTAAATAGAAATACCCGTATGTTAACTATTGATCAAAAGTATCAAATATGATGTTATTTTGTTGTGGGTTGTTTTTAAATTCATTGCTAAGTTTAGTGATCACTCATTTTACACAAATGTCAATTGATAACGCTTCTATAAAATTATAAAGAATGTTACATATTTAATCACATTGTTTTAGCAATTGTATTACCTTTTATAAATTCTTTTATAAATTCATGAACAATATGTAGCTTTGCTATCAATTAGCCCATTGTATTAAGTAAATATCACAAGTATTATACCTGGTTGATAGAGCAGGATATAGGATATTTTCAATATTTTTCCTTTGTATATCTCAGGCAAAATGAATAATTCATAGAGATTCCCATTAAGATAAAGATTAAAGAAAGCTGAAAATGACAATTTAACTTCTTACAAACATTCACTATTTTTTCTTCTTCTGATTTTCATCACAGCAAAATATGGGTCAACCTCACATTGTCAAAAAAAGAATGAACTTTGATTACCAACTACATTGTGCTATCAAATCACCTTTGGTTCTTCAGGAGAAATGCTGCATGATCCTTGGAAATCTATGGTTTCCTTACGTTCAAAAAACTTGTGATGAAAGACCAAATGTTTCATTATCTCCCTTCTTTACGGCCCAATGTCACCATTTCATAACGTGATTCATCTAAGGCGTTGGCCATTAGAAAGTCAGGATCCATGACAAGAAAAGCTGAAGTGTCAAATAAATAACACCTGAGGGGGAAAAAATCCATTGTCATTGATTATCACGGTCAAAAAGAATAGTTTGTTTTCTGAGTGTAAGAAAAAAGTAATAAATCAGATTTTAAAAACCCATGTATATTTAATGTAAACAATCATAAATGTATCTCTTTCAATCACATTATTGTGCACTGTTCATTACATGTTTATCTTTTATGAACAAAAGTATCTCTGTCTCATTTTCTAAACCTTTGCTGCCAGTGGGTGTTTCTACATTAATTGTGGAATTAAATGATGAATATTTTATCTACTTTTTTCATCATAATTAGAAATAAACACAGGTCAAGTGCTTAAGGTCATTCTAATGGTTTCAAATTTGACACAATAATGAGTTTCTTTAATCTTGATAAATGATTTACTAGAATCATTTTTTATGTTGTATATACAGCCATCCTTGAAAATATCGATATCATTCTTGTTTATATTTCAGAGGCAACAAATGTTAAATTCAGTTTACCTTGTTTCACATCCATCTTCACCATTTGGGCAATTATAAGTTAGACCACATGATTTTCTGAAATCTGAAGCCTGCATACTATCTAGGATTTTTCTTGAAAATCATCATACAATATATCTAAGCCCGTCACAGCCTCAACTCTCTCCGTTGCACATCGTCGATGATCCGCATTTGGCCCGGGAGCCTCACTTAGGTAGCACACTTCTGTTAAAAGATTATTTTTTTCACAATGTACGACCAGCATGCTTAAAAATTATGTTAAAAAATCTTCTTCACATGTTAATACATTTCTTTGTTCTGCACTTTATAAATATCAAAACACATTTTTGACAGTGACAATGAAAAGAACTAAACTGTTTTGGCACCAAACAATGATTTATGGATGAGTTAAGTATTATTTTCACTATCTTCTATGATTTCCATGTATTTCCTATCACAGACAAGGTAAGGGTGGATAACTCGAAATCTTGAGTGCTGCATCATTTGTTCAGAGTTCACAGAGTTCAAAGAGAGAGAGAGAGAGAGAGAGAGAGAGAGAGAGAGAGAGAGAGAGAGAGAGAGAGAGAGAGAGAGAGAGAGAGAGAGAGAGAGAGAGAGACAAAGACAGAGGGAGAGAGAGAGAGAGGAGAGAGAGAGAGAGAGAGAGAGAGAGAGAGAGAGAGAGAGAGAGAGAGAGAGAGAGAGAGAGAGAGAGAGAGATAGAGACAAAGACAGAGGGAGAGAGAGACAGAGAGACAGAGAGAGAGAGAGAGAGAGAGAGAGAGAGAGAGAGAGAGAGAGAGAGAGAGAGAGAGAGAGAGAGAGAGAGAGAGAGAGAGAATAGAGACAAAGACAGAGGAGAGAGAGACACAGAGAGAGAGAGAGAGAGAGAGAGAGAGAGAGAGAGAGAGAGAGAGAGATAGAGACAAAGACAAAGACAGGGAGAGAGAGAGAGAGAGAGAGAGAGAGAGAGAGAGAGAGAGAGAGAGAGAGAGAGAGAGAGAGAGAGATATGGGGGGAAGGATTCAGAAAGATGAAGATCTTAATTCCTGTAACTTTAAATGGTCATCCTTACTTTATTTTCTATTAGATTTAAATTTTGCTTTAAAAATGAAATTTTTAACCGTTTTCAACTGGCCCTCAGATTACCTCATATTGCCATGCTTCCTCCCATCATAATAAATTGTTCTCTTCTTTTTTAAAAACTCAGGCTGGCAATCCTGACTGTGTTTGGTGAGAAAACCAAACGACACATAAAACTACAAAATATGGCTGCATAATCCCAGTGATGATGCTAGTTAGACTGATGATGGTTGCACTTAACGGCATCCATCATTGTGTGTATCTCCCTATCATTAGTCTTCACGCCTACAGTTCATCCTCTCTTGTATACCTCTCGATAGTTTTATTGTTTTTATAGTCTGAGGCTTTCTGGAGTCACATGGCTGCAATGTAATTTTAGATCAAAGAGGCAAAATTGTTTCGATGAATCTGTGTCTCTTCTCTTGTTTTAAATTTGCTGCATCGTTATTACTGCCAGAAATAAATTTGAACTCTGTGATTTTCGACTCTTGAGTTTTCATGCTCAACAGTAGTAGAGGTGATTACTACTCCTACACCTCGAATCAGTTTCGGTTTTGGTTAGGTATTAATTTTCTTATTTTTCATATATATCAAAAACATGTTAATTGTTTAGTATATTAGCATAAAAATTTCAGTATTATAAAATGGAATATGGAAAAGTTTGTAAGTTATGCTATCAAGTGAAGGCATATTCATTAAATAGAAAAGAGAAAAAAAAGCAAAACCTTGATTGTGCAATTTATGTTTGGTATCCTGAAGACTTAGACAACAAATATTCATTGAGACCAATGCATACTACTCAATATTTAAAAGAGGATAACAAAACAATAATTGATCTATTATATATTGAGGAAGAAAATGAAGATGGTGCTAATTCACATTATTGTTTAATCAAGGATTTAGATACTTATATGCTCAAAAATCACAATGAAGGATTTGTATGTAGGAATTGTTTTGCCTTTCAAACTTTTAATGTTAATAGTTGATACAGAAAAGTAGATACCATCCATATTTAATTTATCTTCATGATTAATATAATGAGTTACTCTTTTTCGATTTCGTTCCACTGGAAATAACTTTGCTAAGATAGACCAAAGAAAACATTTGTTATCGTCATGATTTTGAATGTTAAAAATATTGGAAGATCTAAATGTTTTAGATAAAGGAATAAATGATGATCCTCTAAAGCCGTCCATTCTGAATACTTTCACTTCTGTTTGAAATATTTCTTGAAATACAAACCAACTTCCTTTCTCTTGAAAGTTATCAATAAACTTAATAAGATCACTTTCATAAAAACTAAGAATGTCATCTAGTTCGCTAATATTTCTTATGATATCAATAGGGGAATTGTGAAATATATCTTTTATATCATATGCTAATGGTGTAGTGAATTTCATTGAGAATGTTAGTCGAAGTTTAATAGGATATATCATATCTTGAACAAATTCTTTAATCAATGGTGTAACATTTTTTAAGTATAAAGTAACATTCTCATTTGCAATATTTCCTAGACTAATTATTTTGTTAGTTATTAAATCTTTATTGGGGGCCTCAGCTATTCTTATCTTATTTTGTTTATAGTCAACCTTATCTTTCTTAATTTTATTCAAGTGTAACTTAATTTTTTTTATGTGATTCAAGTGAATCTTCAGATCTAAGTGTCTTATTACAAATATCTCAATGATACTTGTTTTGTTCACCAGTGAGTTTGGCTAAATGTGATTTAGATTTTTCATAGTTTCTTTGTGCTTGTACTGATTTAAATGTTTGATTACAATAAGTACAATACAAAAGTTTTTTATCGTCCATTTTTATAAGATTAATTATGATTGTGAATGTTTTTTATAACTTTTTTTGAAAAATAATAAATAGATTGATAAGTTGGATTTCTATCTACAAACTCTTCATAAGCTTGTTTGTACTTTTCTTTGTTCTTCAGATAATGCATTTGTTTCATTGGTTTTTCAGTCTTTGCACATAGCTCTATAACCGTCGGGACCTTGTTTCTCTTTTCTATATAATGAATATGCCTTCACTTGATAGCATAACTTACAAATTTTTCCATATTCCATTTTATAATACTGAAATTTTCATACTTATATACTAAACAATTAACATGTTTTTGATATATATGAAAAATAAAAAAATAATAAAATCAATATCGAACCGAAACCGAAACTCTGATTCGAGGTGGGATGTACAGGAGTAGTAATCACCTATACTACTCTCAACTGTGTTCATAGCTTTGATTTTTTTAAAGGCATTGAAAAGGATTTACGTAAAAGAAGGCATTAAATTATTTTCAAATCAACTTACTGATATAGCAATCATCGTCTATATTACACCGGCATCCACCCATCAATTTTCCTTCAGTGAAATTAGCACACTCCTCATCTGATTTCGGCGTCATGCCTTCAAATACTGCCTGAGAAATAGTATTGATTTTTCCAACACCAGCTGAGTCCATGTATGGGGTAGAAACAGATGTTTTATGTGGAGCAGAACTTGTTCTCTTGAACCATGGACGCCTTATGTGGGAAAAAGATATACCAGTGTATCATCCAAATAGAAATGAAACTGTCTGATATCAGGATAAGACAGAAATTTATGAACCCTAATGTTATGCGTTTTTAACCTAATGTTTTGTGAAACACAGAAGTGGCCGCCTAAATGCTCGCAGACATTATGCCCGTCTCTCCTAAATTCCCGCAATCTCAATGAAACCAAATTTTTCCTATATAAATTACCCCTCTAAATGCCCATTTCAAAACCAATATATTCCCCTGAATGCAGTCTCAATTGCAATTGCAGGTATGATCTTCTCCAAATTATCATAAAGTATGTCCATAATTAATTAAAAGCCCTGTTTTTCTTCTAAAATAGTGTAATCCCATAGCTAAAATCGCTATTTATGCCTGTCAACAATTTTCCATGCATTGTAACCACCCTACATATACCTGTCTAATGTAACATAATAAAAGATAACCAGTCTTCTCTTCTAAACTCCACCCACTGTATCATAGTCTTTGTCCCATTGGGTTGTCACTAGGCAATTAGAATTAAACAGGCTTTCAGACTCCGCCTATGACTCATCCCTCGATGTCATAAGTTGCACGAAATTAACTGGCGTATTTAATTGACTGGGTATGTATAGTGTGTGAAGTTTTAATAAGTTTATTGATATCCCATTCTCCGCCTCGCATCGGCCGTATCCATTGTGCCTTCGGGTCTTCATGGTGAACAATGGTCAATCTGCCAGCATGCTCATCACCTAAATGCAAAGAGCTTAATGCTTTTCAGGTGTTACTATTTCTCGTATTCAATTTTACGTAAAACTGAGGACTCTTCTAAAACAAAACGACCTGGTTATGAATCTTTATCCTTGTCTGTCCATTGATCACCCCTGATTTTTTGCCCTAACCAATTTTCCCATAGATGCCTGTTTCGCATAAATGCCTGTTTCGCCTAAATACCCGCTTTCTCTGCTTCCCAAGCATTGGGCATTTAGGCAGTAACTACTGCATAACGAAATATGGATCTAAAGAATGGATAAGAGCAAACATCTATCAATTTATTCAAAACACCTCATTTACAAGATTGTCACATCGGTTGTGTAAGTCATAGGTGAAAAAAATTACTTTGTAGGGTCATAATCTCTTCCAGATCTGTGACCTGGGTAAGTACGGAAAACTCCACTTCTTAAGCCAACATTAGTCCACTTGACTTGGTCTAAAGATTCAAATTTGCGGTTCCGCCAAATAGCTTCTATGGGTTGTGTGATGAGAACATCAGCCCTTTCGTAGAGAGAAGAAATACATTAATGAGATAGCTTGGGAATGGACTAAAGAAATGTAAGACTTCAAACAAAGCAAACTGATCCATTGGATCATATGTAAGAAATTTGAAATGTCATGGTGTGGACACTTTACTTAAAACATTGTTAAAAACATCAAGAGGTTAATTCACTTTTACTTGACTGAAATAGGTGCGATATTTCTTAATGCAGAACAAGCTGAAGTCTCATTAGGTGAAATATATGGATCATTACAATTTTACAATTTAACTGAAATTGTGCAACATCTATGTGTCTAAAACAAATTTTTGTGTGTCTTTGTCTATTTTGTTTTTTTATTTCCTCACAAGTTACATTTTTTTCTGACACTTCTTTCTTCCTTTGCTTGAGTATAAATAAAATCAGGCAATCTCTCTGCAACTAATTTCATCTAATTTCTAGGTCCTCTCCGAATCATTTTAACATACCTTACACCTTTGTCAAATTTCTGTTCCCCACTTTCACATCCTTTATCTGGCTGATTGCCGTTGATCCAAAGATGAGCGTCTAGTGTCTTTTTATCCAAACTGTCATTATACATATACTTGATGGGATCACAATGGCTTTGAGGTGCTGGAAGAACCAAAAATGCGGTCAAATCAATCAGTTGCACTCTAATTCATTAATAATAATTAGGAAAACAAAATGAAAATATCATGTAATCAAAGCAGCAAACTAGTTAAAAGCAGTAGAATCAGAAAACGTAAAAACGTAAATGAAAAAAAAGAGTTGATAAATTTGAAAATACATCATCATTGATAATCAACAACAAAAAATTGCTCATGTTCACTATTGATTAATTTTATTTCACCGAATTATCAATGAGAATATCTTAAACGTCAAATAAAATTATCATTTACCCAAAAAGATTGTGGAGTATTCTGTAGATACTCTTAATCCAGGATATCTTGCTTCCTCCTCTGTAACTTGAATGCGTTCATAGACTCCAGGGAGCTCTTTTTTCAAAAGCTCACTATTATACATCTTCAGAAGATTATAATAACTGTCCTGGATGTTAGACCTATCCGTGGGCTCTTGAGAACGGCGAAATTCCTAAACAGATCACAGACACATATTCAAAGCTAGTATATGAGGAGCTTTAGTAAAATTTCCTCAGAAAGGATTTCACGAGCAAATGATATAATAATAGTAATGCCTTTGTTGAGCATCGAAATGCTCGATGGCGCTTTACAGTAAAATATTAAACACAATTACAGATTACATAAAATGCAATTAAAAGCAAAAGATGATTATAATTACAATTTTGAAAACACTAAAAATTTGATGAAACAGCTCTTAAACTGAGAGGAATAAGATGCTCTCATAAAAATTTTAGTCTTCAGATTCTTTTTAAAAATTTGAAATGAAGGGATGCTCCTTGTTTTGAAAGAGACGTTATTCCATAAAAAGGGTCAGCATGACTGAAAGATTTTCAATTAAACATGATCTTTTAGTTAGCATGGTAGTCAAGAGGGAATTTGATGACATTAATACTCTATTGGGTTAATAAAAACTGACCAGTTCTTGTAAATAAGATGGAGCAAAACTGTTTAACATCTGTAACAATGACAAATGATTTTAAAATCTATCCTGTAACTAACTGGGAGCCAGTGTGTTTCTTTTAATACTGGTGTGATTGGCTCACTTTGTTTAGTTAAGCTAATTAGTCTAGCAGCCTTATTCTGAAACTTTTTAAATCTCTAAATCAAGTATTTTGGTACCGATGCTAAGAGAGCATTACAATAATCCATATGACTTAGAATGAGTGATGTAACAAACATTTTCGTTGTTGCTTATTTTGCTGATATTCTTCAAATGAAAATTATAGCTCTGAATTGTTCTAGTAAATAAATACAGCAACAATAAATTTCTAAGGGGAATCCAATTTCAATAACTTCTTTTCATAAATTCTCATCTTTCCCAATGCAATCTTATTGACATTTCCTGTTAAAATTCCATTCTATTTGCTTAAAACAAAATATGAAAGCCATGTCCTTATACTAAGGAACATAGAAATGAGACGAGCTTCCATATGGGGAAAAAATTTAATCTTTTTTTTTTCATTATTAAAATATTTTAAAAATAGCATATGAAATTAAGCCATATAACATTGGTTATTATAACATTAATATCAAGCTTAATCTTACCATATCTTCACTAGCTAAGCTGTAAGCAAAAGAGTACTCCTTCCCAAGAATTGATCCATAGTAATATGTCTGTAATAAATGTATTACAAAGTACAGTGAGCAAAATGGTATGTTACAAAAAATCTTATAAAATACTTTTACAGAAATGTTTTTCATGCCAAATGCTGTTGAACGAAGAAAAAACAACACTAGAACACATCAGTGAGAAACTCAGAAGAATATTATTTATGCATAATATTAATGTCAAAAGTTTATATTTATGTATTCTTATTACTTCTGGCACATTACATATCTTAAATGAGTACTTTCAAATTTACAAAAATACAGTAGTTTCAATCCCCAAAAATATTCTAAATTAGTACAGAAGTTCTAAAACTAAAAGCAAAAGTTTAAATCTGACAATGACAGAAAGGACAAAAATAATGACAACAAAAAAGACAGAAACTGCAACAAAAACAGCTGCATTCATAATAAAAACCACAACAATAGTCATCATCAACATTATCACTGTTAGATCATAATCATAAAAAGTCATCACCTGGATTATGTTCACCATCAGCACCATCATGATATGAAAAAGATGAAATCCAAATCATAAAAAGAAAAGAAAACAAAAAAATCAACCTACAATAACAGTGTCCTTATTTCCGACTCACCCTTGTTTTTTCATCTCTAGCTTTCTCAACTTTCTTCATGCCCGTATTCCCACGAAGCATATCTTCCTCAATGTCAGAAAACTCGGCTGGATTACCATCTTTATCTTTTTCCAGTTGGGATATGGGGATGAAAATTGGATCTTCCAAGAGCTTGAAATTTAAGAAAGACGGAGACCAGAAAAATGAGTTGTATTTTTAGTAAGACAGAACATATTAGTTAAAAGTTAAAAAACTTGCAATTTCTTCTTCATTGCTGAGCCTACCTTAGACGTAACCTTTTTTGTATATCTACACAATTTTAGCTAGCTGCGAAGTATAGGCCATCAACAAACAATCTCCAATCGCTTCTCTCCTAGGCCAGCCTCTCCATTGATTTCCATGTTTGCCCTATCTTCTTCACCTCTCCCTCCAGTTCTCTTCTCCATGTACTCTGTGGGTTCCATGTTAGGCTCTGTCTTATTAATGTGTTGTGGTCCTTTCTGAGCGTGTGCCCTATCTACCTTCATTTTTTCTCTCGTTTTAAATCATTTTTAGCTGATACCTGTTCAGTTGTTTCCAATAGATATATATATACTCATCAATTATAGAACTATTTCAAACTTCCTAATTCATTTACTTCCCTTTTACGGCACAAGATATAACTAGAAGTATTATGCAGCCTACAGCATGTTTAAAAATAATGGCTCTAACAAAATACCTTTGTGCTGGGTTTTAATCTTGGATGGAAGATGACTCCTGCCTTGGCATTGATGAGGAAAGAGTAAGCAGATCCCCACTGATGTTTAGTAAGGAAGTTTTCAATTTCATCCAGCGTGGCATCAATCCCAATCACACCAATGTATCTATAATTCATAAAAGAATTAACATTTCCTTAAAGATGATGGATAAACATTTGAAATTTAATTGAGACAAAAATATGTAACTTGTCTCTTGCTTTGCAATAGATCAATGAGATTGATGAAACGATATTTTAAAATCCTGCTGAAAATACGACTTAAGGAAAATAAACCCAGACATATTATGTTTCTCAATTCATTTCCAAATTTTGTCAATTGAAATGAAATTTACAGCCTTAAGTGACTCTTTGCAGTTTAAACATTGATGTCACGGTATAAATGAAGAAAGAAGTTAAAATTTGAGGCAAAACATGAGGGGAAAGAGAAAAAACGTTCATGTAATTTAGCCTTTACTTTTCATAGATAATTTCTTTTGAAGAACGTAGTCAGCAGCTATGAAGAATCATTAGAAGAAAAATATATTACAGGAATTTTACCAAGCCTTCTGTGGGAACCTTTGTCTATATGTCATTGTCCTGGATCAGCTCTTATAAGCTTCTCTTACTCCTATGCGTACAGACCAAAGGTGAAGGTAATTAAGACCATTAAAACCTACAAATTTGTTTTGATTTTTTCAATAAGCCTGCAGGCATTAACTCAATGAATTCTTTTTTAAACAATTTAATACGAAATAAAGAATGATTTTCTAAAGTAAAAATCGGCAGTTTTCAAAAAAGCCAGACAGACCACCTTGACTTTGATTTTATATAACAAAAGACTTTGTACAGACTAAACATTGTGTTTGACTTACTTTCCTGTCCTCCTGCTGGTGACTGGCATAGCATGAGTGATCATCAAACCCAAACCCCAGGCATCCAGGTAAGGCGATGTCCAAAGAGCTTTGTCAGTGACAGCAACAGCAGATAAAAACTCAAAATAATTTGCCATTTGCGTGATGAGATTTTCTCCAGTGAGGACTTTGAGGAGACTACCATTATGATCGCAGGCCAGAGTACCAGGAAACATTTCTGCATCTTCCACGATAAGGTAGCTGAATATTCTGGCCTGAACAAGAGTATGAAAGTTAGGTAGTAACACTGGCTGAAAGAATTTGCATGAAGATAATAGAATTTGAAGTCAATCTTCTAATAAAGTAAAGCCATTGTAATGATATTTGATTTAAACAGTTTGCTGATGTTGAAATGCTGTTAATGATTGAAGTAAATCTATAGAGCATCTTTTAAAAAGGTTTCAAGTACCAGCCCCTTCTCTTTGACTTAGTTTGTCTTGTTCACAAAACTATACACACAATTATCTTATTCGCAACAAATCTTGGAATGTCATTTACAAGTAACATTTTTACATCTTTTGACAAGAAATATGTGACTATTTCCAGATCCCCTCTTGTTATGGATTAAATTAGCAAGTACTTACACTTGGCAACAAATATTTGTTTTTCTCCATGGCAACATTATACACAGATGTAAAATTGTACTTGCAGATAGGACCAGGGACATATCCACTTCGAGTATAATAACCTAATTGTTTAAGGAAGAAAAAAATGCATCAATAAACCCCATATTTAGACAAATCATACCAGATATCAAAGTTTGAACAAATTATATTTTTTACTAAGAATAATCTATACATTTGATTTTCCTTTTCATAATTTTTATGTCAAGGGTCATGCATGAAGTTTACAAAAAGGGATATTTCTTTTTGATCTGTTTTGTTTTGTTTGTTGTTTGCATGATTTTCTGTGTTATGCGATAATTTTTATATTTGTTCTTGATAGTCTTTTTCTGTTAACTTATGCTTTACTCCGTTTCCTTGTTATTTTTATTTGTTTCACCTTGTTTTCTTCCCTAACTACTCTTTTTTCTCTGTTTTGAATAAGACCAATTGTTATTATTCTCTTTTGTATTCTCATTTTTGTAAAATTTCTGGAAAACTTAATAAAAATTTTGTTTTTTTAAATTATTGATTTCCTCTGGAATAAAAAATAAATATGTCTCACCTGGACCACATCTCACTTCCTCTCCATCAGTATCTTTTCCATCTGTCGCAAAAACAATGATAGACTGACATCCAGTTCTTGGCACACTGCGAACAATCTCAAAAGCTGTGTCAAATCCTTTTCTGAGATGAAAGTAACCAAGATCACATTCTGAAGTTTCAAGTTATGAACATCAATTGTGCCAAAATAATCTTATTTTCATTTACTTATCCATTGTAAACAATGTGAAGCATCACATGCAAAAAAGAAGTGAGATCAACGTTAAGTGACACTGCCTCTTTCATGATGAAGAAACGTGCCAATGCTGTATTCAAGGGCATGAATGAAATTTCAAATAAGTTCAAATTTAAAATTTTAACTTAAAAAAGAGAAAAAGAAATACTTTTCAGGGTACTATTAATCGAATGTTATTGTGAAAAGGAGAACAAAAGAGATTTTTTTAAAGTATGGTAGTTCTGTAATTCAACAGACTAGAACAAAAGCAATGATGTACTCAAAACTCTTCCTGAAATGCATCTACAATAATGTTTTTATTTATCTAACATTTCAGCGAGTCTAATGACAATGTACAATTCACAGCCTTGGAATGACCGTAAGCCCAATTTTTCAAAATATCAAATAAACATACCAGGGATCTATATTGTATGTGTTCTCCCTTCAGAAAATGTATCAAAGATAAGTGACCCTTATTTAGGCTCATTTTATTGATGTACCAGGCTGTACGTGCAAAGACAAGTTCTGTTTTTTTTAATCTTTATCCCGTTTTCTCAAAACTAAATAACCTGGACTTATGACTCTGTCATTGCAAGACTGCAAATTTTCTGTCTTTCGTCATCCATGCTTTATAATATACATAGTGTCATTTGCTTACTCCAGTTCTGTTGTTCCACCCGCTTTAAGTTTGTCAATTTTTTCTATCAAATCTTTCCGATGAGCATTTGTTGCTGGTACCATACGATCCTCTTGACAACTCAACACTCTTGTATCATAGTAATGCCATCTTGAAAAACAGAATTGAGAACAGTAAATATTGTATCATGTGTTGTCTGTAATGAGAAGAGACTTGGAAACATTAAAACCTTTAACTAACTTGTCTTTTCTTTACATTTCCATACATACAGGAAGAAATACTTAAGATATATACAAAATGTGAGCTTTTGTGAAAACCTGAAAGTAAACAATGCAGCTAAAGACAAATTATGAAAATATACAACACTCATACAACAAAAGTTCTCTTTATTTCAATTAAAATTCTCTTTATTGAAAAAAAATCTCCCATTTCAATGAAAATAAATAGTTTGTTCCATACAGTAACTAACATGAATCTGTTGTGATCGTATTTTGTCTCATAGTTGGTGGTTGTTTTGCTGTTAAATGCAGCTAAGCTGATGTCACAGTGAACGTGTGAATGTTATAAGGAAATTTGGGACATTCCTTGGCATGAACCAATCAAAATGCACAGTTTATACAAATGTGTCATATTTATTACAAGATGGACTATTTTTAGATATCTTCCAACGCCATAGGATGATTTATTGACACAAATAGGTTCCTTTATTTACATGATCTCTACTTCTGGTCCTTAGGTAGCCATACTGATGTTAGCTCACCCTAGGCAACATTTGAAGAAATTGTAGCTAAATAATAAAAAGTTTTCTTTTCGAATCAAAAGCTGTTGGCATACTTTCCCACTTCATTCCAATGACTGTTCCTTGCACATATCACATTTACATAGTCTTGCTTGGTCAATGTGTTAATTACTGTCTTGGCAACTGCTTTGGCGATTGAAAATTTTTCCCCTTTCATCGAAAGGCTGAAACAAAAGTATGCATTAAAAACATTATACATTTCAATAGTCAAGCAAGATTGTTGATGCAGATATAAGCTTGTCCGATATTCATCTAGAGTAAATTGTTTTCAGGAAACAAGTTGTAAACAATAAAGCAAGCAAAATATATTAATGCATTAGTGCTTCTTTAAGCCAAAATAGCAATCAAAGTTTGATTGTAGGAAAACATTGATTGATTAAAAAACATTAAGTAGATACAAAATACATTTTTTGTATGAATCAAACAGTTGTTACGATTTTCAAACAAAGTTGGCATATTATTTAGAAATTACCTGCAATCTAAAATAATGATAACGTCTTTAGGACCACTTGTGGCTTGAATATACCACGGCCTTACTCTAGGGTCATAGTCATCATAAAAACCCGCAAAGTTAGTGGACCACTCTCTACCAGGGTAAAGGCGTGTAACTCCTGTTGTTGTACCAAAGTACTGCCACCTAAAAATACAGTAAAGAAAGAAATAACATAAGTTGCTAGCAAAATTGTCTTCTTAGCAAATTAGACAAATACATATCTCATTCCTACTTTAACTGTAACAAGTAGCTTAATTTTATTAATAGCCATCTTACATTTTACTATTTGCTGCTTAAAACAAAAGTTATCATGAATAGTAATTTGTGCTGTACCAATACTAGAGTTAGTAAATGACTTTGGAACAGGCAACCAGTGAACTCAAGGTCATCATCATAATATAAAGCTGTTAAGTGATAGTCATCTAATTCTCCTTTCTAAAATAACTTCACCTTAGCAAAGGATCCTTTGCTGCATTCTTCCTGAATGTTTTTTCAAGTCCGCTAGTCCATAACACAGAATCAATGACTCTTTGCTCATCACGAGGAACTTCGTCTGCTATTTTGATGGTAGAATTCATTGTGCTTACGTTTTGCCGAAAATACCTAGGGAAAGTTAATCATTGGATGTACTTTTCAAAGAAACAAAAAACAATAATGACACATGAGCAAAGACAAATAAATTATCATGAAACACAGTGTTATTTAATTTGAGGCATCATGTTATATCAAATTTTATTTCATAATACAGTGGTCTTCTCCCAAGAGGCCGCCACAGAAAGTGCAGGTTCGCCTTGCTTTTTGCATGAAACAGATTTTTTTCCTCTTTAATCATCATGCCAAAGAGAATGCTTAAAAAAAACTTCAGTCTGGCTAAGAGGCCAGTTTTTTCATTTCGTCAAACGTCCAAATGATCTGAGAGACTCAATGCACTAAGGTAAAAATTCAAATTCATATTGGCAATGCCGCATCTCTCTATCTGAAACTTTTATATTGTGTCATAGGCCTAGATTTTATGCTAAATCCTGCCGAGACTGCGGTTTAAAGTTGATGCCAGACACTCACTAGATGAACAAGGCAATTGACACCTACAGTTTGCATCGGCATGTGACATATGCAGACTGGTCGGCGTCATTGGAACATCTTGACCATACCAAAGGCACCATAACCGATGTCAACTAGAATAATGTTTTCACTGATAAAGAAATGAGCATGGTCTGAATTAAAACTCAATTAAATGCCTAATTGTTTAATGTAACAGCTAGCCAGTTTTGTGATCAGTAGGAAAGGAGAATCGCTGAAGACAGACAATGTGGAGAGGGATAGTCAGCAATGTGCTGAAGAGCGCAAGCCACAAATGCTGATGATGAGGAAAAGAGAAGAGGATGAAATTTTTGAAGAAATTGCTTCACACTTCCTTCTCTTTCTATACATCCCCTCTTGTTTTGGGTCTGAGCTCCAGGCCTGAAAGTCTGACCGTAGTGTAATGTAATGAATATTTTGTTTGAACCCACCACCTTCCTCCCCACCCTCCATTTTTCGCCTTAATGATCGTCTGGCTAAGAGGCCTTTTTTTGCTGTCTCCTGAGACCGGCCTCTTAGGCGGAGACCACTGTACCTGCAATCTTAGAACATTTATGTATTTCAATAGTCAATTGTTGTAAACAATTTTACCCAAACTGCTTGTTCCTGTTTAAACATGTCCCCTTGGTTTATTTATCAAAATATAATGAAAGTAAGGTCAACTGTGTAGTTATGGTAGGCTTTTAAACCAGATCTCCATAAATTCTACTCACAATGAAAACAAGTACAGAATATATTAAGGATGGACATGGACACAGTCATGAACACTAGGAAAATTATTTTTTCTACATTAATAATTTTGGTGATTCGACCTCGAGTTGAGAAAATGTTCTGCTAATTCTCTCAACCATGTGGAATATAACTAGATTTTTGAATATGTTCAATCAATTGTAGGCTAGCATTAATGGGTAGAATAGCAGCTTTAATTAAGAGACATAACTCTTCCTAGACTTTATTAAAGCAGCATCATCCCACATTAACTAGATTTCTTGAAACCCTAGTTTTCCTTGTCTACAAATGCAAAGACATGATAACAAAAATATGAATTTCCATTACCAAAATACTCACGGACTAAAAACAAGATCCTTTGGCAATTTATCTGGAACATCAGAGTCATAATAGCTATCTGGGGGCAGGTCGTTCAATGTAGCAGCATTTGAACTCATATTTTTCTCATAAAAGTCATCGTAAAGCTCTCTGACATGTTTTGCAAGACGCTGAGTAAAAATCATAAAATGGGTGAAAAGTAAGTAAAAAATGTTTACAGAAGAGATAGAAAGTAATAATTTGCTAAAAGTGAATTGGTAATATAAGTAAGCTTTATAAATCATTCTTCAGATAAATAACAAGAAATTTATTCCATTAACACTCACCTGGGCAGCTCTTTTCTTTTAAGAAAGTAATCTTCCAAGTTATCTTTGACATATTTAACGAGTTCACTTCCATCTTTTTTCTCAGAAATGTAATGAGCCTTGTCTAGAAAGCTTTGTGTGAAGCTTCGTTTAATCCCATCATTTGCCAACTGGTAAGAAAAACATATTAATTCATTCACATTGTTCCACTAAAAACAAAAACAATTGAAAACATATTTTAAACATTGCAAATGAGAAGCAAGATATTTTTTCTTATATATATGAATCTTTACAAATACAATAAAAAGATTTCAATCAGATTTTCTGCACTCTGATATTATTTTACATCAACAGTGGAAATTAAAGGATACAAAACAACATGAACTACAAACACCAGAGACAGAGTTGTTTGGCATGGAGGAAGACATTCTGAGAAAAATTCTAGAACTGTTGTGTCGGAGTTAATAAACGAGAGAGTTTTTAATAATTTAGCATTTAAATTGGATAAACCAACAGCTGATTCTTAGTATTTCATATCACTTGTATTAAAAACTAAACAGTGAATCGTAAGATCAACAGAATATTATAATGAAAACATTTAAAATCAGTTTGGTTCAGCAACATGACACTAGGTACTAGAGAAGCAGAAACGAAATAGTCCACGCTTTATCATATATGAAAGATTATTATATATCTAGAGTTACATATGATCAGATCAGTTTCCTCCTTAGCATGAATTACCTGCAGAATGTAATTCTGAATCAACATTGCCCAGTTCTGTACATCTCCTGCCAGACTTCCGATTTCATGTTGTTCTTCTCCCGGATAGGCCAGACTCATAGTCAACAGACACATTACGAGAGATGTTCTTGGACTGAACAATGCCATGTTTATGTTCCACAAAATTCTGAAACACACACATTTGACAACATTAATTGTACTAAGTTAGGACCTAGATCATCTAGATCTAGAGTAGTAGGAGCTAGATGTACTTGAAGCAATACATTCAAATAAATAAATGCCCTTTGTTTGGGGGGGGGTGTTTTGAAATATCGAGAGCTAAAAAACGTTTGAGGATCATAACATGGACAAATAATCACTATAAATATAATATCAAAACAAGCGATCCAGATATCAGCGCTGAGATGAGATCGATGTCAACAAAGTACCTTATAATGAGAATGATGAAGGTGATGCGATAAGCTAGATACGCCTGTTTTACTAGTTTTATGAACAGGCCAGCTGGTCTCTATCTATGGATATACGATAAGGCCATCCCAAAGGCTTGCCATGCGCTAAGCCATCTTTATACTTATTTATGAATAAATGAAAGTAAGGCTTGAGCAACAGACTGCGGAAGGAAGCAAAAGCATCATGCCAGGAGAATCAACGATTGTGCCGTAAACCGGATTGTGATATTGATTTTCTCAGTCTCGCAGACAAATTATAATGAAGCGCGCCAGCCATGTTCGATTTCTTTTAGGCATACCCATCATTCCCACGTCTTCCAAGACTCTTATCGGTCGAGGGTCGCAATTTTAATGTCGTCAAGAAAATGGACTGAACATGAATAAAAATAATTCCCTAGGGAAAAGACAAAATAAATCATTAGCAGCATTAATTCCATTGCCACCTTTACCAGTTACAATAAGAAATTGACTACAACTAGATTTCTATCACTAGAAGAACGACGATAAAAACATGACATAAAAACAACCCAGAACACACAAACGCCAAATAAATAAGCTTAAATTATGTTTGAATAAAACCTGTATTTACCATTTCAACCACTATAGAAAGAAATAATCTGGTTTCTAGATGAAATAACCAGTTAATGGGAGAAAAACAATGTAATCAAGGAAAAAATTTGCGATTCATTGTGATTTATCATTTCCGCCACATGCAGTGATCACATGATAAAATAGCAGGGTGTAAACAGAGGAAATAAAAGAAGTAAACTCTATCACTACCATTAACGCCCGTCAATCTCTTGTAAAAAAAAAAAAGAAAAGAAATAAAGACGAAAGAAAAAAGGAAGAAAGACCATACAATTTCAATAAAAGGGATTCTTTATCATATGTAGGCTAACTCAGGAAAATATTGGGGACATAATAAAATGCAATTTGTGCTCTACCCTTTCTGAGAATGATAAAGGAAGGTCATGAAAAGAGAATTGA
>JAXRKP010002005.1:75000-76370 GCA_037039925.1 Doris montereyensis | reverse complement strand
GCCTACGTCATTTTTCATGGTTTTGATAATTTGAAAGAAAAACAAATATCCTGGCCGTTTCACCTTCCTGTTGGATTGGAGGGGACTCGGTAGTCCAGAGGTAAGGTGTCGGCCTCGCAACCAAAAGGTTGTGGGTCAAAGACCCACCAACGGTTAAAAAGCTTTCTCTATTTTTTTTAAGAATAAAATCTACCACCCTCCCCCCCCCCACTCCTCTGGTCCAGGTAGGTGGATCAACACATAATCCCATAGAAGACTGACGAGAAAGGAGATCCCGTGTACAGATTACAACGCTCTGTGCACATTGAAGATCCATTGGCTTTTTAACAGGGCAGTCTGGGTAAAATTAAAAATCCTACCATAACCCCGAGATCACCCTAGTTGTGAATGTGGGTAAATCAAATCAAGTCAAAATCTGCCCAGCTGCCCAAGTGGACGCCCTGTTGTGACGGTCAAGAAACCTTTTCTTCATTTTTAGAATTAATATCCTTGTCATGCTGTAACTACTGCCTGATCCTAGATGCGCTGATCTAGCACATAGTCTTATCGGAGATGGAGAAAACCACAGAGGTCTCGTAAACAACCCATTTTACACTTACAAGATATCCTTTGATTATTTATAAAACTGTTTTGGCAAAATTCAAAACGTCCAATCCAAACCCCGAGATCACCACTAGTTAATAGTTCATGCTGATGAACAGAAACGAACAAATAAACAAGCAAAAGAAGCAAACGAACAAGAAGCTAGTGTCTATTATACTTCCTCTGTCAATTGACATGGTAAACTTTCATTAAACAACTTTATCTAGCATTCTGTCAGCCTATAATATCAGTAGTTATGTCAAACAGAAAATGACAATTTGAGCAGGCCACCAACAAGTATCACTCGACAAACGGGGGTCACAGAAAGAGAAGAAGACCAAAGGACAGTTGGCGGAGAGCACTGGAAAGAAATATGAAGAACACGAGGAAGATTTGGGAGAAATGGAAAAGACAACACAGGACAGTAGTTAATGAGGAGTAGAGCTGGTCAAAGCTCGACTTTTCAAAGATTGACCGATCTTTAGGGTCGACACTTAAAGTTCGAAAGTTCGAGCTCGATCTCGATCTCGAGCTCAACCTTGACCTTTGACCTATGGCAACCTCTTCCCTAACTTTTCGAAGTGGACCAAGGCCTTGAGTGGACTCATTTTGATTTCCGAGTTTGACCTTTGATTCATAAATAGTCCCCACATTCACACCACACACACACACGCACACACACACACACACACATGAATATAATTATCATAATCTTTTAGTTTTAGTTAGGCTTATGGAACCAATTTGCTAGTATAGGCACCTCTCTCATTTAGGTACGGTGACAATAC
>JAXRKP010002005.1:22500-72500 GCA_037039925.1 Doris montereyensis | reverse complement strand
GATAAGCCAATAATGAAACATTCAAACGGACAACTCAATTTCTGTCATCGACCATGATCTAATTTAATAAGTTATGGCTTTAATAACTTCACAGTCTGTATTTTGGTTTACTTTGAGAATATTACGTTCAACCCGTGAATATTAATTCTTTGCAACAATAATCGGTTTCCGTAGAGTAAATCAAAATTTAGCAAAAAGCGGAACAATCTTTGTCATGTCATTTCAGTCGATTCACATGTGAGAGAGGGAGACCAGATCCCAAACTTACGAGTAAATAGAAGAAGATTATTAAGACTACAAATGACCTTATTGTCAATGTTTCATATACTGGGAAGCATAAAAAGAGAGAGAGAGAGAGAGAGAGAGAGAGAGAGAGAGAGAGAGAGAGAGAGAGAGAGAGAGAGAGAGAGAGAGAGAGAGAGAGAGAGAGACAGACATAGACAGAGACAGACAGACAGACAGACAGACAGAGAGAGAGAGAGAGAGAGAGAGAGAGAGAGAGAGAGAGAGAGAGAGAGAGAGAGACAGAGACAGAGACAGAGACAGAGAAAGACAGAAACGGACAGACAGACAGACAGTCATAGAAAGAGAGAGAGAGAGAGAGATAGAGAGAGAGAGAGAGAGAGAGAGAGAGAGAGAGAGAGAGAGACAGACAGACAGACAGACAGAGAGAGAAGAGGAGGGAACAAAAAGCCATGGATGCAGCGAAAGAAGGTGAAAAAATCCCACATCAAAATGGCTCCCCGGTACTGATCGTTCAATCACATTAAACAGCAAGTTCACCACCCTTGGTGGACAGGGGAATTAATGACGTTACGACAAAGATGAAGCAGAGAGAAGTAATAAACAAAGAAAGAATGACAGATAACCAAAGGAAAAAATGAGCTTAAGACATAACCTAATAACCCAATAAAACCAGGCATGCATAACGTTTAGCCACTTTCACGATCCCTTGGTCGTTTCTCGCCTTAAGCTGCGTCTCTTGTTTTTCTTCTCGATTTGGCTATTAGCTTGTGCCAAGAAGTAGATCTAGTGCGGTATGTAACGCCGCGTTCCATTAACCACCGGATCCATGTGAACATTACTGACTCGAGAGATTCCTAGATCTATTTATTTTCGGATGAATGAATAATAGTTGAAGCATCAGGGAGAACACGACTATAACTTATGAAAGTCTCGAACTGTAGATCGATCGAATTTGCAACGCTGACGTTTGTGGAATCTGGTATCGATCAATGAGACAAAATTGCTGATGGTGACTAAGTTGGGGAAACCCCCTAAAATGCCGCCGTAAAACGGCTGAGCGATGGTGATGCCATTCATTTGATCACATCGTGTGTGTGTATGTGACGTGTGTGTATTGAAAATGAACTGCGTTCTCAGCACGCCCCCACCTA
Source organism: Doris montereyensis (assembly GCA_037039925.1). Taxonomy (NCBI): domain Eukaryota; kingdom Metazoa; phylum Mollusca; class Gastropoda; order Nudibranchia; family Dorididae; genus Doris; species Doris montereyensis. Next base: position 71,103 of record JAXRKP010002005.1, on the reverse strand, counting down.
TTGAGGTAAAAATAGCTTTGTCATGAAATCAACCAATCAGTGATAGGTGTTTTCATCTCTTGAACTTGAAGCACAGTCGAGGATTTCTCACTTGGTCACTTCCGGGAACCTGTTTAGGGCCACTGTAGTAAACAATCAACGTTGACTGTTCCTTCTGGTTACATATTGGATGCTATGATATTCATGTATTACATATTGAGAAAATAAGTTTGTTTCTTTTTTGAGAGGATTCGCGATGTCTTCGAACAACTCCTACAATTCGTTAGGTCGCCAAGACCCAAATCGTTCGGGAGCTCAATCATCACCACAGGGTTATGGTGGTTCCCAACAAAACCTTACAGGTGGTACAGGTACGCTAAATCGCACACATGTAGAAAGGCGAGGTGCTCAATTTATATCTGCAAGAGGCCGTGCTAATTCAAGTAACGACTACTTGGATAACGATGGAACTTCTTCCCTCAGACGAACAGCAAAATCTCAAGAGACTCAATAGCACAAGCAGCAGCATTGGAGGTAGTCGTAGCAATCTTGCCCAACAAAGAGGTCTCGACAAAAGTGGGAAAGTTGGTGGTGGAAGTAGAGGCAACCTTGCTCAACAGCAGCATCCCAGAGCTATCCCTGGTGCGAATACCTCCAATTACAGCAATATTCCAAACCATGCTAACAATGATGACTATGGTATCGATAAAGAGAATGTCAATTATAATAATAATAGCAATCAAAGTCATGGCAGTGGCCGAAAAGTCCTTGACAGCACAAGCAGTATCCAGAGTGTAAGCAGCATTAGCAGCAACAGCAGCAGGAATGTAATCCCAGACAGCAACTTTCATGAGTTTGAGAAGACTCGACAAGAATATCACAGAAATGGGAAACTTTATGAGGACACAGTGTTTCTATCCAATGATTCTTCCCTGTATTACAGCAGATATCCGCCGTTTAGTTTTGAATGGATACGTTCAAAGGTAAGAAGACATAAAATGTTTGGTTGACATAACAAACTGGTTATGATTAATATTTTTTACATATATATAAATTTTTATCACAGTAAAATTATTCCAGTTGACTTCAAATATTTGCTTTTGTGTATCTTCATTTCATGACTACCCTCCTGATCCTAATCCCGGACTCCTCTTCCCCTCCTGTCTGCTTCCTCATTTCATTGCTTGTTTCAGTTTTACTTTTATCATAATTTTTTAATATATATTATATTTTTAACAAAACTATTTTCAATGATATATATATGCTTATAATTGTCTAATTGTTTTTCTAGTAGTTGACAGTTGATGCATGGATCATTGCAAGTAGTTTTTTAAGAAATATAATATTATAAAATATAATTTCACATTGATGATTTGATAATACATGTAGTTCTCACATATCATTATTTATATCTACCTATAGATTCCTTATTATCATTATATAATATTATTGTTATGATATATTTTATAAGAGCAACAAATTTTGATGGGGTGAAATGTTTTTATTTTTTCTTAGAATTGTAACAGATGACGTTAAATCATAAATCCGATCCTTGCAGTGTGTCACTTATCATGAGACACAATTTCAGCTTCGTTAAATCATTTTTAAAGTGAATATCATGGGAAAGAATGTAAGTCATAACCATACATTTCCTTCATGTTCCTCCTTTTAATTTCAGGAAATTGCACACATGTTCAGACAACCACCCAAATTTGTGTCACATGGTTTCAGCAGATTTGACATTCGTCAGGGGCAGCTAGGTAATGTTATTTTCTTTTTCAAGTTCTATTGTTATTACTCAAAAGTAAGGCATTACAGTAGTATATATATATAGTTTTATCTTCTCTTCTTTATAAACCTATCCATGACATTTGTCAACAGAAGATTGATAACATTTCTGTCCGTCCTGTTTAGGATTTTTAGCAGTTAATGAAGCAGTTACTCTTTTTTCTGCAAGTGATTGTTCATTGGCATTTTAGAAGCAGTTTTGGTATCATTCTGAACGCTCAAAATATAATTTGAGCTTTTAGACACTTTTCTTTGGCTAAAGTACAATACACTTCAGTGCAATGGGTTGGGGTTTTTTTTCTGTCTTTGATCAGAGTCATGTAGAGGCAAAACTATTTGTTTCTATTATGCTATTATATACATATCTGTTTAGAATAAAGAAAAGTTAAATCAAATAAATGTTCAGAAGATGCAAGAGGTCATCATCTGCACAAACCGTTTTCAACGGAACTAAGTTTAAACATGATACAGTAGTCTCCGCTACAATGCAAGGTCCACATGTAACAAAAAAATCTTGCATTTTGGTGAAGGTGCATTTTGACAGAGTCAAGGGCCACACCCAGTACATATATTTTACATTGCCATTCTTGTTTGGACATAAACTGTTTTGTTTTGTTAGTTATTTGTTATCTATTGGGTTTTATTTGTTGTTACTTGGTTTGAGGATAATACCCAAATATAGACCTAACCTGTTTTGATAGATTGTTTATTCTTTTTCACTCAAGACAACAAAAATGGATGGGATGGTAGAGATATTTGGAAACTAGGAATAGTTTTTACATGTTATGTTTGAGAATAATCTCCATGGGTAAAAGTAACACTACAAGACCTTTCACAGTTTTTCTTACCGTGATTAAAGAGAGCTGATCAGAGTGTCTGGCAGAACATCGCTGACTGCTGAGTCGGGAGGGAACAGGTGGATAAGGATGCCAAGAGCCGAAACAGCCATGATTAGGCATTGTAGTGTGCATGTGTACACAAAGGTAACATAGATTTAGATGACACACACACATGCATGACAGATTTTGTTACTAGGACGAGGCAACAAGACGTAATCAAGTTAATTTTCACATGAATTGACTCTTTAAATGCAAAAAAATTGGAGACATACTTTCAAAAAACATGTTGCATTTTGGCGAAGTCAAGCCAGCCGTTGTATTTTGAGGGTGTAAGTAGCGTTGTAAAATTCAGTCACATGAAAAATTTGTGCATTATGGCAAATCATGCATTTTGCCGTCTTACAATTTGACGGAGATTACTGTATAGAAATACCCTACAAATCCACTCTTGGACTTTAAAAGTTACGTTTGTAATGAATTTTTAATGCCTATGTGACATTTTGTGGCTCTTTCAAAGAGCTTACTATGTTAATTTTGTTCTCCTGACAGGTGATTGTTGGTTCGTTGCTGCCATGGCATGTCTGTCAAGTCCTGATCATAGAGCCTTGCTGGAAAGAGTTATCCCCCCTGGTCAGAATTTTCAAGATGGATGGTATGCTGAGTCTTCCATTTTGCTTTTGGCATTTTGGGCAATGGAAACAAGTTATTATTGACGACTGTTTGCCTACTATCAAGGGTCAACTGAGTTTCACATTCCACCCAGCCAAATGAATTCTGGGGTCCACTGATGGAGAAGGCATATGCAAAGTAGGCGTATATCACGTATTTCTATATTATGAAGTTTGAAAATAAGTGTTAGCCTGTCACATTTTAATTTCTGTGTGCATATTTTGTTTATCGTCACAAATTTTGAGGCAAGACATTGTATGTGTGGGAAACTTTGTTTTGATAAAGAAATGTTTTGAATATTCTAAAATAGGTAAAGTTCTTATTTGCCTTATTATATCATTCATTTGCTTGCTAAAATTGTTGAAATGCAGTGCTGCGAACCTGGCATCAAAATTTAAAAAAATGTAATTTCATCTTCCTGAGGACTTTACTTTTATCATCAGCATTGCTGTCCATTTTCTCACTTGTGCCGTGGGCGAGAAAACAGCTGTTGAATAATCAAGGGCATGAAAGTCCCATCGTGAAGACCTAGATCTAGGTCCAATTATGCTTTACTCGTTTGCACGTTCAAGAATGAGGACAGGCCTAGCTTACCCTACTTTGTGCAGGAGGCCAGCTTTAGCTTACAACAAAGTGTGTTCTGTCAGTCTCAGCATGAGCTGATAGCCTCAATTTGTATTCTAAACTAATTCTTGGCTTAAATCTAGATAGAGGGCAGGCTAGATCTTGATCTAACTTCAATTCTTCATGATTGCTTTTGGATGTAATGGATTTGCATTATTTTTGATTCATCTGAAGTTTTCCCCCCAAAAAGTACATTTTTGTCTTCATCTATTGTACCCTTTTCTCCTAATGGGGTTGATAGCGATGAAAATGTCTTAAGGGAAAATAGCAGGATAAAAGCTTGATGGGTCATTTACAAGTTGGCAAGACTATCGCTTATATTTTTTTTTTAATTAGAAAGAAAAATAGAAAAACCACTTGCAGTCAAAGCATACCATTATATCAGAGATGTTTTTTTGTTGCATGTCTTTACTGTTCAGAATGTATGGTTCCTATGAAGCTCTGAAGAGCGGAGTTTTAGCAGACTCTTTGACAGACCTGACAGGGGGAATCTCAGAACAGTATATTCTACAAGGACCCAATGCAGATGTTCCAGAAAACATTGTCAACATACTGTTCAAGTCATTGGATCGAATGTCACTTATTGGCTGTGCTATCAATGTATGTTGATTTGTACTATAAGTTTCACTTCTTTTTATTTGTCTTCTTATGAGTAAATGCCTGAAAATTTTGTTAACTTTATATTATGTATAAATGCTTGCATACTATGTAGGGTATCATAAATATATTACATGGGAGCTGTGATTGTTTTTTAATTTTGTTTCCTAGTATTGCCATCCTTATTTGTTGCATGTTCTTCTACACTAAATTGCTTTCATCATTACACCTCCTATCCCTGTATATCACAGTTGATTATAATCAGTGGATGGAAGGCTGGCGGGTGCTACTCATAGGTTCTATTTGTTTCCTTTCACCCTTTCAGATGTCTTTCGTCTTGCTGTTTCCTCTAAATTTATCCTGGTATCTCCATATATGTGGTGGATTGGATTAATTATATTGCGACATAACAACAAAAATGATCTTTGGGATTAAATACTATGTTCAATGAAGAAACAAACATTACTGGAAATGAAGTAAGCATACAACATGGAATAATTGTTGATTAAAAGAGATAACATTTTATTTTTAATTCTTTGACTCATTTTTTGCTGTTGAAAGTTTTAAGCCTTCTTGGTTGTAGTATCCCATATATGTTTTTTTCATTATTTTACCTTTTTTTCCTCTCATGGACAAACACAGGATAAAGGGTCGGGAGAGGCTGTGCTTCCCAATGGGTTGGTGGCAGGTCATGCCTACAGCATAACTGATTTGAGGAGGGTAGGTAACATTTGAATGTTTGGTCTAGTTAAGCAAAGTCTCATTTCAAGAGTGAAATTGCACGAGATACAGTTTAGACAATGAAACAAAGACATACTGAGTGAAATTTTGTGATATTGGTACATTATTATTGATATTATTCTTGATTTACATATTATTTTAAAAAGATCCCTTTTAAACTTTGTTAAAGAATAAATAATTTGGCAATTTTGAGTATATCATATGATCCTTCTCTTTTATCTCTTGATAAACTGTGAAAACAGTTAAATTAAATACTTTTTTTTATTCATTTATTTATGACTGGCTGTTGTATGAAACACAGAAGGGGAAAAAAAAATAAGAGTTTCATTTGCTATAAGTTAAGAAGTTACACACGGATTGAAACAGGATGGAAGAAAATGTCAGCCATTGAAATATGAACAATTAATTCATGAAGTAGTAAAAATATGTGTTTGTCAAATGGATTGTTTTTGAAATATTAACTATGGACAGAGGGGGAGGTAGTAGTCCAGAGATAAAGCCCCGCAATCAAAAGTTTGTAGGTTCGTGCCTCAATAGGTTGAACAGTTTTCTTGGTCCAGGTAGATGGATTGACACCTAGTCCCATCGGACACCTAACAATAAAAAGGAGGTCTCTTGTGTAAATCATGACATTGTACAGCTGAAAGATCCATTGGCTGGCAATCTGGGCAAATTTTAAAAATCCCACCAAAAAAAACCCCAGATCACTGTAGTTGTGGATGTGGGGAAAATAAAATGAAATCTCATTGAGTGTTTGTTGGATTGATTGTTTTAGAAATTAACTATTCACTATTTGTGTATTTTTAGAAGTTATCGTGAATAAATTGAGTTTCATTGTATTTCTAAGAATTTCTTATTGAAGATTATGTTATTAAAATGCAGATTCTTGCAAGCAAGCAAGCAGTGAATTTGATACGAATCAGAAATCCACATGGAGACTCAAAAGAATGGAGGGGAAAGTGGAGCGAATGGTGAGTGTTTCAGGCTGAAAAAGCCACCTCTAGCATAGTGATAATGGATTCGTTTTCAGAGATGGTTACCTAAAATTAATGAATTTTCATATAGTATCTCTAATAATGTCATCAAGTAATATTTAAGGGAAAGCCTCATTTAATTCTTCAATTGATTTATTTAGTTGGCAAATTTGCATCAATGAGAATATCATTGATTCATTCTCAGGTCATCTGAATGGCAGATTTCACCAAGTGACAGAGACAGGCTTGGTTTGGTCCAGAGAGATGATGGAGAGTTTTGCAAGCATTCTTATAAAGTATCCCCCTGAATAGTAATAATAATGATAAAGATAATAATAACAATTATGTAATATTTAGAATTTATATAGAGTATACGACCGTATCTAATATTCTATGCTTTGTACAATGGCATGCATGAATAATATGTCATATATGCTCACACTTATAGACATACATTGAGATCATACCACATAATAAGAGAAACTTTGTGCAATGTTTAAACAAATTATGTAATTAGAATGTCCTGTTTTAAGGCAATAATGTTCAGCAATAGTTTGTGTGGTGTCAACAAAGGATAAGAGAAAGGCTGTAACAATGACACAATCAAAACATCTAATCAGGAAATATAGTCAAGATAATTAATTAATAACAAGGATATCTTACAGTTCTGTTCATGTAAGTTCATACTAGTTTTTATTTTGTTTGCAGTAATTGTAACATTATTGATCAAATTTGGTGCTCAGTTTCTATTTTCTGAGAAGTGGTAAGACAACAAATTTCTTGTTTCGGTAAAGAAACAAAAAAACCCAGCCCCAACACAAATCATGACAAATCTCATTTTTGTTTCTTTACTAATTTGTAAAGGTAGTTAGTTTCAGTTTTGACTCTTGTAAGGCTAACCTGCCGGCTGACCTCTATATGGGTCAATAATCTCGTTACGCACATGGCACCGATAGTTTTCTCCCCCACTGATGAGGCTGCTGTGCTTGCCCACGACGTACCTGTGATTATTGTGATTGTTTTTTTATCTTCGTTGAGTGAGGTGACATAGCGGGCATTCATTTTGTTATTATTGTCATCGTGTTTATATTGCACTGTTTACTAACAGTAACATCTATTACAACCTACTTTTATTAAACATGAAAAGGAATAACGCTGCAGTTGGCCCATTACTAATGAAGAGGAATATGAAAAGTATAAGTATAATACTAAAAGATAGAAAACGGGTCAGGACCGAGTGTGCCCAACCTTCATAAGCAACAAGGAGACATAGAAACAAATAAACACTAAACAATGCTGAACGAAACTAATACTAATAGAGCCATTGGTGCAACGACCCATCGAGCAATGTTCATCAACAGAGCAAGCCTCATAACAACAATAAACAAACAAAAAAGACTAAAAAAAAGAAGAAAACGAAATACAACTGCCATAAGAGAGACGAAGAGAGAGGAGGAGGGATGGAAAGGGAGAGAGAAAGAGGAAGGAAACAAACAGGAGACATGAAAAGAACGGGGAAGATAAAGAAAAACGAATAGAGAGGACGAAGAAAAGGAGAGAAAGAGGGGGGGGGGGGAAGAGAGAGATGAGGTAACATATAGAGCGGGAGGTGGGGAGGCATATTGCTGCATGGTCAAGCTTTTACTCCAGTCATTCAATAATAGCGTGGTTGGCTGTGTTGAATTTTATGTAGTAGTTTCAATGAACAACATCATTTTATCTTTATTTCTAAAGGAATCAATTTCATTCTCACATCTAAATAAAAGGATGAAATTATAATACTAATACTAGAGGAAATGTCCAACCGCCTTCCGCTAATCCCATGACCGAGTCCAATGTGCATGGGTAACACATTCCCATGATGAAAGAAACAGGCCCCCAGTTTATTGCTTTCGCAAGTGTGTGCCGCACCAGCTGTGGCAACGCGCTCAATTCCAGACCTAAGACCTCTCCTCAGCTACATGCTTCCCATGCTTTTGAAAACTCTCTCTCCCTACCATATGTCTATAACTAGTATCACCCTCTCTCCTCATTTACAATGACATGAGTGACCATCGTTTTGTATTCTTGGCTGTTCCCTTCCTACAGTTCAATAGTAATCCACCTCCTCCCAAATAGCCCCCACCCCTTACGCAATCCAGTGGTTTTTCACATCTTCTCCTCCTTAGTCCTTTCTATACAGTAGGAAGATAGACTCTTGTAGTTTCTAATGTCTATACAGTTCAAATAGCTGCCCTTCCTCTTGTCCAGATACCACATGTCATCATAACCATGTGAAATGGACCTGTTTGAGATATCAAAGTTCCTATGTTGCTGATTGCTGAAATCAGATGAAAGCTTCAATGTTCCCCTGTACTTTCAACACTCTTATCTCTTCATTCTTATGTGAAAAAGAGGTGGAGATATATTTTGACGTATGTGACGTTTGACAATATAACCATTAACACAATGCTCCCACTGACATGGTTTCTTTCTATTGACTGAAGGTCATGCCCTCTATTCAGGCTGACCTTAGGTGTGCAATGTGATTGGCCACTGATATCTTTTATTTATATCAATCACTATTTCTTGCTTGTGGGTGGAGCTTCTTACTAAAGTAATTGACATCTGTCCAGAAGTTACGTCAGTCATACGAAGACAAGAGTCTTTGGTTTTGTCCATTTTTCAGAGGGTCCACAGCCTGCATTTGAGATAGAGCTCCTGTGTGTTGTATTTCTTCATAAGAAATATATCGAGTGTGTGTTAGCCTCGGAAATGAACTATCACTTTTACCCCTTTAGAATAATAGACTTTCTTTGTCTGGCATGGCGTGGGTTGGTCAGCGTAATTGGTCAGAATAGAGGCATTCCCAAAACCCGTCTTTGACTGCAGTGCTGTTATACGGGACCCGCCACTAAAGCTTAGTCTTGCTGAAAGGCCAGGAGTGATGCAAATATACAGGACCCGCCACTAGCGTAGGTGTGCTTATAGTGACCAGCAGCATGCAGACACATGGGACCCGTCTGAAAGGGTTAAAACATAAGTGGCTTAAGTGATCTGGCCATAGACATGCAAACTTGATGCTTGGAGTTCATGGGTTTAAATTAGGGTCTTAGCACTTTAGGTACTCTAAGAAAAAATATCTCATAGAATTATCTGAAAGCACAGTTATATTGTATTAGTGTCCAAGTAAAAGTTTGGATCTCTGAATTAGAAGATACTTTTTGAACTAGAGAAAATAAGGCATGAATTCTCCTAGGCGTTGTTTTTATTAAAATCTCCTCGAAAACCTCAAGAATCTGCTAAAATTGTGGGATCTCTGAATGCTTTGATGAGCCTTGGAAATTCTGATTTTGCTATCTCAGATGTTAATATAGAAAATTATTTCTGTCTCTCCAACCTGATGTTATCAGGTATCAGTTGTAGCTGGGAGACAAACCTGGTGTAATCAGGTATCAGTTGTAGCTGGGAGATAAACTTGGTGTAATCAAGTATCAATTGTAGCTGGGAGATGAAGTTGGTATAATCAGGTATGGTTTATACCTGGGAGACAAACCTGGTGTAATCAGGTATCAGTTGTAGCTGAGAGATAAACCTGATGTAATCAGGTGTCAGTTGTAGCTGGGAGATAAGCCCGGTGTAATCAGGTATCAGTTGTAGCTGGGAGATAAACCTGATGTAATCAGGTGTCAGTTGTAGCTGGGAGATAAGCTCGGTGTAATCAGGTATCAGTTGTAGTTGGGAGATAAACCTGATGTAATCAGGTGTCAGTTGTAGCTGGGAGATAAGCCCGGTGTAATCAGGTATCAGTTGTAGCTGGGAGATAAACCTGGTGTACTCAGGTATCAATTGTAGCTGGGCGATAAACCTGGTGTAATCAGGTATCAGTTGTAGCTGGGAGATAAACATTGTGCAATCAGGTATCAGTTGTAGCTGGGAGATAAACCTGGTGTAATCAGGTATCAGTTGTAGCTGGGAGATAAACATTGTGTAATCAGGTATCAGTTGTAGCTGGGATATAAACCTGGTGTAATCAGGTATCAGTTGCAGCTGGGAGATAACACTAGTGTAATCAGGTATCAATTGTAGCTGGGAGATAAAACTAGTGTAATCAGGTTATTAAAAAAAGTAAAGTACCTATAAGGTCCTTAAGGCCTATAGAGTCATGAGCTTATCCCAGTTTAGCGGGAAGCTGAACAAGTGACAATCACCTCCTGGCCAGGACTTTAGTCTGACGCAGGATTTTACTCCCAAGCTAGTGCTTGTACCCATTTGCAGGTATGGTTTATACCTGGGAGACAAACCTGGTGTAATCAGGTATCAGTTGTAGCTGGGGGGTCATGGCTGTGGTATGATCTCATATCGTCTGTTCCTAAAGTAGGATAATATAAGCTACATCATTTAAGGGGGAATTTGGTAGTCCAGAGGCAAGGTATCGGCTTCTCAACCCAAAGGTCGTGAGTTCAGGCCCTGTTGATGGTTGAAAAACTTTCTTGCTTTTTTTTAGTAAAATCTTCCCCTGTCTAGTTAGGTGGATGGACACATAGTCCCATCGGAAACGGATGATAAAGAAGATGTCATAACACTCTGTGCACATTAATTATCCCTTAGCTGCTTACAGGGCAGTCCGGGGCAAACAACATTCACCATCAACTGCCTGCAACAGGGGTATGCAAAATTTGTTTTTGTTTCTTTATTCTAACAACTTTAGGAAACAAATTTTTAATTCTGTTCTTCTTCACAGGATGGATTTTGAAGACTTTAGGGTAAATTTTGACTCTCTTACAATCTGCAACCTGTCTCCTGATTCACCAATTGACATGCAAAGAAAATGGCATGCAGTTGAGCATAACGGACGGTGGATAAAAGGTTACAATGCCGGGGGCGACCCAATTGTGAAGGTAAGGGAAACAATACTGTAGAAAATTTGTCGTAACTTCGTTGAATTGCATCCTCTTTCTTATTTCAATATGACAGCTATTATAAAGCAAAAGTTGGTTTTTTTTCGAAAACTTTGTCACAATCTTTCAGATTTTCGGATTATAATTATAAACTATTGTCACAGCAGGGAATTGCTTCAGATGGAGATTCCTATCTAGTTTTATCAAATATTTTTTGCCTGAAGATGTTGCCCTAAGATAGTCTTTGGTGGATGACAAGTTTTTGTTGTTGTTGCTTAAAATAATAATAATTAATACTAACATGTGAGTCACATCATAATAAATTTACAACATTAAGCCCTGAGTTTGAAATTTTTAACACATGAATCATCTTACCAATCACTCCACTAATGTCTGTCATTTCTGATATTCTCTTGTGGACAGTTGGAGGGTGCTGCCGGTAGGTCTTACTTATTTCCTTTCATTTATCTTTCATCTTGCTGTTTCCTCTTAATTCATCATGCTTATGGTGAACAGGGTAGATGTCAATACAATAATCATCAGCTGAACATTAAGCTGTATGTTTTTATGCTTGCTCACTTTGGCTGTTGGTGTGTGCCTCTGGTAAGTGCTACTTCTTTCCTTTCACTTATCTTTGGTCTTGCTGTTTCTTCTTAATTCACTCTGAGGTCTCTGCATATGATGAATGGGGTAAAGTTCGATTACACAGACCATGTTTGTTTGCTAGGATGGGGAAAATGCGTGTTACAGGTCTTTCCTAAGCTACACATTGGATTTAGCATGGCTAGAATTTAAACCCAGGACCTCATGATCCCAAGACTGACAACCTAATCACTATGCCACCAACAGCATGGAGAATCTATATATATATATATATATATATGTTATTATTTGTATTCGTTTACCTGAGTACAAACAGTTTGCATCTTAAACGATCAGGTCAGTGAAACGTTACTGAATCGGACTTGCTTTCCTTTCTGATGTTTTCTAAATGACATGTTCCTCTTCAAACATTCATAAGTATGATAATAAATTGTTTTTGTTTCTTCCTCAATGTTTTTCTTTTTCAGAAAGCTATTTCAGCAACCCTCAGTACTTCATGCGCTTGGATGATGTTGACGACGACGAAGACAACGTGTGCAGCGTCATTGTGCAGTTGATGCAGAAGGATCGGCGGAAAATCAAACAGAAAGGAGAACACTTTTTGCACATTAGCTTCCAGGTTTATCAGGTAAAATTTGTGGGAAAAAACTCAGCTTGTTAGATTGATTCTTCTCTGTCTTATTAATAGTGCTTGTTTTTTTCGTGAGGTTTTTAAAATTTAATATACCCACGTCCACAACTAAGGTGATCTCAGGGTTTTTGGTAGGATTTTTAATTTTGTCTGGACTGCCCTGTAAACAGCCAAGGGATCTTTTAAGGTGCACGGAGTGTTGTGATTTGCACATGGGACCTTTTTTTTTATCGTCCGTCGCCGATGAGACTAAGTGTCAATCCACCTAACTGGACTAGGTGGGGTAGATTTTACTTGTAAAAAACTACAGAAAATGTTTCACCCGTTTACGGGGCATGAACCCATGACCTTTGGATAGAGAGGCAGACGTCTTTCCTCTAGACTACCGAGTCCCCCTTTGCTTGAGGTCCTGAGTTTGACTTTGGCAATGCTAGGTTCAGCATTGTGTTCCTTGGGAAAGACACACAACACACATATTCCCAAATCGACCCATGTTCATCTTGTCCAGAGGTGATGTATTTTCTCCTGTTTCACTTCATGCTATAAAAACACAGATAAACTCTGGCTCTGTGGGTCATAACAGACTTGAAAGTACTTTGCTCTACTTTACTTTTTATAGTTATAATTACCAAAGTTTCATAATATGATAGCCCACCTAAGAATGGATGTAGAACCTTTTACAATACATCTGTATAAAACACCTGTCAAGTTACACTGCATACCATTTTAACCTCTATGGCGTTGGAGAACAGGTGTAAAGACCATCTTTCCCAGAGACATAACACCTAACAGTGCACATGAGGAGTCAACTGTTTTTAAGATTTATGACTGGAAAGAGCTTCAACTTTTTAAAATAATATTTTTTTGAGTAGAGGGTAACCTAAAGTATAAAGCTTTGTCAATGAAGTAAATTTCATTCCGTAACAATGAGAAGTTATTAGATTGGAATGATTTCAAAGGGTTAATCGTTTATTCTGGAAAGATCTTAATATAATGCTTTTGTTTCCAGTGTTCATCTTTTTAAAGTACTCATTTGCTAAAGGAAGAAGCTGAAGCTTCATAATTGATAAAGTTCATGAAAGTTCATACCTTTGAATGGTCGTATGATTTGTATGCAATGAAATAAATGGAAAATGCTCTTCAAGAAAGTTACAAAATTCTCCATGGGTTTTTGTGTGTAGCACTTTTTCTCCTTTACATTTTAAACTATGAGAGGCAGCACTCTTTGGGTTGTTCTTTTTTATCAATTGAAAATCAATTTTGCCCTTGTTTATCAAAACTTTCGCTATTAAATTTTGTCCAGTGTGAAACGCTTCACATTTTGCCTTTTTGATCACGCTTGTTTTCTATGTGAATGTTTACAGTATGAAAAGGGATACAGCATGCCTTTGAAGAAAGATTTCTTTGACCATCACACTCGCATTGCGTGCCTAGTGGAATATACATTAATTCCGACAAGTCTCCAAACGCCTGCAGTTGCATCCAGGGAATATGTACTGGTGCCCACCGCTTGGGAGCAGGATGAAGAGGCAGATTACTACATTCGCTTCTTCTTTGAGAAGGGAAACGTTGCTGAGTATGTCCTGTCCATACATTTATATAGTAAAACTAGCTGAATTACCTGTCCACAGAACGACGAAGAAACGCCTTTCTGCTGTAGCCAAGTTGATCTAGATCTAACATCTAGATTGCTAAATCTAGTCTAATTGAAATTTTAATTATTTCATTTGAAAATCATTTGATTTCTTCATATACTTCCCTGACAACAAAATGAACTGATAATTCAATGCAATAATTTATGTTTCATTTAAGTTAGATCTAGAGATCTAGATATTGAATGACTTGAGCGGAAAACATCTGCTTGGAATGAGCGACTTGTTTATATTAAAATTATACTGACGAAATGAGATTACTTGCAGCCAGAAGACTGAAAGTCCTTTCTTAGTCTTATCATATAGAGGTGAATAATTGGAAGCCAAAAAGTACATTTTTGATAAAATCTTCATTGATGTAATACTTAATTTTGTCTTTTAATATTCCAGGGTCTATTAGAAATGTTCTATTGAATTTTTGAGTATGCTATCTGCATGTGTTTAAAAGTTAACCCCAAACATAAGAAGGCATTTGATGCTGTGAGGAGGGATGAACTATGGCATTCCTTAAAAGAGCACAATGTAGAGCAAAATTTAATAGAAGCCATTAAAAGTTTTTACAATAAACTAACATGTACAGTGAAAGTAGCTGGAAACATGTCTGCAGAATTTGATGTAGATATAGGAGTAAGACAGGATTGTATCTTAAGTCCTCTTTTGTTTATCACATTTATGGATTCAGTCGCAAAGGCATCCTCAAAAATGAAGAAAATGAATGTAGGTATGTGGAAGCTCAAAACAGTAAATGTATCAATGCTTTCATGTGTCAATGATTTAGTTCTGTTTGGAAAATCAGAAAGAGACCTTCAGTCGAATATCGACATTATGAATAATGAATTAAATAAAAGAGGAATGAGAGTAAATGCAAAGAAAACCAAAACAATGCTAGTAACTAGGGAATCTAAAACACAAAATTTTACATTGGGCAGGGAGAATTTAGAACAAGTTCAAAGCTACAATTACCTAGGAGTAATGATTAACTCAGAGGGAAAACTAAGAGTAGAAATCAGCCAGAGAATCCAAAAGGCATGTGCAATATATAACCATCTGGGAAAGGCATTTGTAGGTAAGCAAGAATTGTCAACAAAAACCAAAATGGCAGTATACAATACAGTTTATTGTCCTACTCTCCTCTATGGCAGCAAAACCTGGACCTTAGACAGTAGAGAATACAGTAGAGTACAGGCAGCTGAAATGAATACATAAGAATAGCAGTATGGAAAACTAAAAGAGATAAAATCAGAAACACAACAATAAGAGATCAAACTAAAGCAGATGGCATGAAAACTAAGATAGAAATAAATCAATTGAGATGATTTGGGCTTGTAAACAGAATGAATGACAATAGAATAGCTAAATCAGTATACAGTGCTAAAGCCCAAAGTAAAAGACCGAAAGGCAGACCTCGGAGAAAGTGGGAAGAAGATTAAAAAGAGACATTGAAGCATAAAAATTTAACTTTTTTGGAATGAAACAAAAATGTCAGGACAGGGCATCCTAGAGAAAGATCATCTCGGGCATCTGAAGCCATACACCGAAAGGTAGAATGGGAACTGATAAAGAAAGAAAGAAAGGAGAAGAAAAGACTGAATTGTTGTTTCAAATAGGTTTTATATGTAGGCAACCATTCAATAAAAATCTCTATGTTTTTAAACAGCAAAATGTTTCATGCACCGGTAATTAAAATTAAAAATAGATGAAATCATTTCAGAGAGATAGACCAGACAGATCATAGATTCTTTTCATCTTTCATTTCCTTTTCCACACAGGTATTGCGATGAAAAGCCAGAGAAAACAGACATGGCCACCCCTCCAGTATCTCCGGAGTACAAAGATCAGGAGGAAAAGTTTAGAGAATTTTTCTACAGAGCATCAGGCGAAGTGAGACTCCTCTTTGATTTATATATGTCTATGTTATGTATATGAATAATCACTGTGACTAACGGATGTGTTGTGAAATATCTTGCAGACAGCTGTCTTGTGTTCTGTGTAATTTTTATTTTTTCACTCAGATGTACTAAATTCTTCCTTCGGATTTTCAACAACTTTTTAAACATACTGTACACCTTCTGGTAGAGATTTTACAAAGTTTTATTGAGAAATTTGACATTTTTTCGTTTGTGTTATAATTTAAACTTAATCCTTTCCTGGCTGACCTGCCAGATCAGTTTTCTCCAAACATTGACCAATAATCTAGTTTTGCAGTGTACAGGGCTGAGCTGATGAATCTTTCACACTTGACCACTAGATGTGGTTGTTAAAAAGAAACTTAAAATCATTAAATGCTACTGTTCTGAACTTCAAGAAAATAAACTTGTCATTTTCTTGCACAAAGATTCTCTTGGACCATATCTATCTCTACATTTTTCATCATAAAAGAACATTATACATAACTGAAAGTGAAAGATTCAATTTTGTTTTCTTCCATGATTTGCCCATCACAAATGTAGTTGGAATCATGCTCGTTAATTTGCACCCTTTCAATCTCTTTTATGGGAACTTTTTTTTTCATCATGATTTTTAGATGATTGCTGGTGGCAGACACGCACGCTTAGATTAGTTTCATCTTAAAATTCAGAGAACCCATATTCAGTGTTGAGCATAGAGTCCTAATCTTAATTATTGGTGGAGTTGTCACTTATTGTTGTTTTTCATCTAAGTTTTACGTCATAACTTCTTACAGTCTAAATGAAAAGGATGAACTAAATGGACTTAAAAAAAATAAAATTTTGAATTTGTTACCTTTGTGTTGTGAGGTGTCTATTTTCTTTATCTAAAAGGAGTGAATAGATAGAAACAAATTTCTTGTAGACTTATTATGTAGACTAGTATTCTTGTTTTTTTTTTTAAAAGCATTAAAACCAATGCTTATATTTTGTTCTATGTGAATATTTAATGTCATTTTAATTGACGTTCTTTTCTTTTGCCCTTTTTCAGGACATGGAAGTAAATGCCTTTGAGTTAAAGGGGGCAGTTAATGAAGGCCTCTCAAAAAGGTAATACTTTTGTTATTTACAGCAACAACAAATGATTCTTTTGTTTTCGTTAATGTCTGTGAGGTTTGGATTTGTCAGTGAATTGTTCATAACAAATTATTTAATTATTTACTATTGATCACTTTCTTTATTTCCGCATTGTAAGATTGTCATCTCTCTTTAAAACTGCAATGATGAAATCCTTTTTTTTTTAACACATATCCTCATGAAGATCCCTTTTTTCCTTTCCGGCAGATGCACTCCATAAAGACATTAGCATTGACGCCTGTAAAGCATTTGTCAGCCTTATGGATGTATCCTTTTTCAATGATTATTGGATTGAATTCAGTGGTAATCCTTCCAGGTATAGATACACTTGTGTTATTATCAAGTCACTGACCATAGTGTGAAAATAGTAAAATAAAGAACCCATATTCAGTCTTGAGCATAGAGTCCTAATCTATTGTTAGGCATATATCATAATGTGGTAGTTTGCCATTGCTTTTCACACCAACTTTATTATCACAAAGCCTGAAGAAATTTTTTTTGCTTTTGAGTTAAGGTTTTTGTTTTTAGTATGTACATGAGTAACTGTCAAAATACAGTCAACCAATATCATTGAAAAGTTTGTAGCGTCCTTGGTTGCCATAGAAACAGCCGCCATCTTGGATTTTGACTCAATTTTCAAAATCTATCTCCTCCCTTAGTTATGAATAAAATAATTCAAAACCTATGCAGATCATCTTTTACATTCAATATCTAAAGAGCGGTGTCGGGTTTTTACGATATTTTGAATAGTTGTTTTTTTTAATGACTTTTTGAAAATACTATATATCGTGAATGTACAAAAACGGTGTTTTTATTCCAAAAAAAAAAAATTCTCAAAAAGTTTACAATATATTCACAAAAAAAACAACGTCATTCTATTAACATTGACAAGAGGAACCTGTGTGCCAAATATAATGCAAATCATTCGGTAAATGGCGGAGGAGATAGAATTTTAGTGTGGAAAAACTACATTTCGAGAAAATGCAATTAAAAAATCAACAGAAAATAACACAAAACAAACGTTTCAGACGGGTTTCCCTAATTGTAGCAGCTCCCTTACTCTTTCGACAGTCTCTGGCATTGTTACTTATGTAAATAGGATTATAAATCTAGGTTTAGATGGACACTGTTGTGAAAACAGACGTTGTAATGACCATTTTTTTGTTTTTTTCTCTATATCTTATGCTTGTGTGCGTGTTTATATACACACAGTGATGGGAGACGCGTCCGTCGGTGTTGACAAACGAGGTCAAATATTGTGTGCTGTCACAATATACGGGTTTTTACTGCCATTTTCTCAGTGTTACGGTAATTTACGTCAAAATTTTGACTGTTTTTTTACCTTCTCTTACCTACAAAATATTTTGTAAAAAAACAATTATACGTCATATGGACATTTTCCTGCCATGAACTTGTAGATAAATGATCGTTCTACCCGAATATGCAAAGAACAGAAAATCACACTTTTGGTCCAATGTTTTCATAATTCTTCTTTATACAAATGGACATGGAATTCTGCACTTTGTTATGCCTGAGCAAGAATTCAAACTATTCTTCAGAGGAAAGCTAGCAGTTGTCACATTGAATTAACTATATTTCCTTGGTCGTAAACCTTTTGTAAAAGAACAAAACTTCTTAACTTTCTCTAGGTCGATGGCAGTGGCCGCCTAACTTCCATGAATTTCAATATTTGTGGAGCTACCTGCGCAATTGGAAGGTTTGCATTTAGAATTTATTATTGTTGTAAATTACAATTTATAAAGAAACTTATGTATGTAAAATATGTAATGCAGAAATAATCTCACTAATATATTGCCCTCTTTTATGGCTTACTTATAGAAAGCATCTTGAAATGCTGACAACTTAGCATGGCTTTTAGGTTTATATTTGCTATCTTACATTTGTTTCCTTTTGATTTATTTGCCATACTTCTTTTTGTTTGTAATTTAGTAACATGTAACAATACTCAGTATTTACCATTGCACAAATTTTCATGTTCCTCTTTTGTTCTTTTTTTACCACAGAAAATATTCTATCAATATGACAAGAATAGCTCTGGTATGATGAATTCAAGGGAGCTCAGAAATGCTGTAAATGCTGCAGGTGATTTTGTTTTTTTTCTCAACTAAAAAAAAGGAATGACAACAGCAATAAACAAACATAAAATAATCAAAATAAAAAGAGCACACAAAGGAAATCAGCCAAATAGGAATGAAAAATAAAATAACTAGATTAAGAACGAATAGAAAAAAATAATTGAGATAGTTTTTGTTTGTTTGGAGGATAAGTCAAATACTCAAGAGAATCCTCTTTGTCTTCATTTTCTTCCCAGTCGTGTCCATATTTCTAGCTTTTGTCTCAATAAAACGCATATTTTCCTCTTCAAAGCAATTTTAATGAACGGAGGTGCAATATGTCTAAATTTAAGTGTGCAGTCCTTTTAAAATTCCTCATGATACTGTGCATTGCTCTGTTGTCTGTATTCAAGTGAAATGGACGAATGAATTCATTGTATTGAAAAGAAAGCCAGGTCTTGAATAACTGGCGCGTAACTCATTGATCTATTGAGAATCAATATATAAATTCGATTGCCACTCCTCCACCCTCTGCTGTATATCACTCTCACACTTGACTGAGGTGTGAATGAGTACCCAGCTATAGGTAGAGAAAGATCTTGTCAGAGTGTTAGTACAAAGCACCTAATAGGCTGCTGTGTTGTATGCTCACCAGGGAGTTAAGAAAGAGTTTAAATGAAAAGGCCTGCTGGGGGATAAATGATGTGCAGTCAATGAGCCTGCACTTGTGCAGGAATGTGGCCTATAAATCCCTATTTATCTTTCCTTCCAACACAGATTTTCAAACAGGCATGTGTTAGATCCCACTCAACCTATCACACTAACCTTCCCTTACCCACACAAACACAGTGCTAACTTGAAGTTACAGACACACAATGAAAGTTCTGCTCTAAAAACACATTTTTTAAACAAGCTTTATTCAGTGCTGCCAACCTACTGCTAAAAAGTGGATTTGCCTTTTCCCCCAAAATTGTGCACTTTCTTAGCTTTTTTGTTTGTTTCTCCTATCCGCATTAAATTTGTTAGCATTTTCAAATTGTACACTTTTTTTTTCCAAATCTTCCTTTTTTTTTTGGCAGGCAATCTCCCACTTTTACTGTTCATGGAGTTAACAGCTTTGTTCTTTTCTATATTTTGTTTATAGCAGAAATCTGGGAGTTTAAAAAGTTTCCCTTTAAGCAATCTCCAGGGACAACCAGGGCTATTGTAGGTCAGCTCCACCATATTAACAGTTTATAATCTTGAGACAAATTTTTCTATGACATAATATCCTTTGACTTCTTTTCACAAATGTGAAACTTTTATAATATTAATCTTATCCTCTTGACACACATTGAAATTTCTGATGCAGGTTACAAAGTGTCTCACAGGACAATGATTTCACTCATTTTCCGCTTTGCTGATGAGAATGGCAGAGTGAGCCTTGACAACTTCTTTTCCCTTATGGCAAGACTCATGAAAAGTTTCAGTAAGTGGAAATGAATGATTGCTGGAGAGAAATAAGATAAACACTCAACTCCTATACTCAGATGTTGTTCATCCAGTTGTTCACTAAATTACAACATAAAATCCTTTAAGGCTAGTACAGCCTACGCAACCTGACCATATCCAAGTTGTCATAGATGGAAGCAAAATGGGTGATAATGCATGGCTTCCTAGAGAGGTTGCTTATTGCTATTCTATCACAACTTTTACTCCTCAACGGATGCTGCTAATGAAGTGCACCTTGGTCCAATAGGAAACTGTGTGTTAAGGGACTTCCCCATGGAACACAACGTTGGACATGGCATTGCCTGTATTTGAACATATTCAGAACCTTATGATCCTTAGTAATTAGTTTGACAGCTTAACCACTAGGCCACCAATGCTGCATAGCGTTCCTTCATTTTCCTTCTTATTACTATTAATATCACATGTATTTTGAATATATAAGAAGGAAGATCATATAAGTTATAAAAACGTTTAAAGTGATAATGTGAAATTTTAGCCTCAGAGGCAAGGGCTTTAACCCTTTTGCTGTCCAAGAGACATAACATAGCAGTGTTGGGGAGAAACTGACAGTTTTCCTTCTGAAGGCATGTTGTTCAAACAATATGCAAGTTTTATGCAGTTTTGTAGACCAGTCAATAAACCTATTAAAACATGTCATGTCATAAGCGTGTAAATTCTATGGGCACATGGCATGTAGCATGCACAAACTGACTGGCTTCGAGCCCATAAATTCTTTGGGCACATGGCATACACCATGCACAAACTGGCCCGTAGAATTTTTGGGCAATGGGGTTAAGAGCTGAATATGATTTTAAAGGTTCGTGAGACTTTCAAACCTTGGTTTTGTTGTGCATTTATCAATCTGATTATGATAAAATTTATAGAATGGCAAATTTAGAATGACTCACACTTTGTCCCTGAGACGTGTCAATGCAAAGTTAACAGGTTATAGTGTGTTACAATGCATTAGTATTGTTACGACATTATAACTTGGTTGTCTTCAGATATAAGAGCACATTGGATATAAGAACACTTCAGCCCTTGATCATAGGTGTTTTTATAGATGCTTAACGCTGTGTAGCATCCTTGCAAACATTGAAAGAATGGCATTTCTCATTGCCCTTTAGTGTTTGCAGATTCACAGAGGTCCTTGTTTATGCAAATATTTGAGATATCAGTTTGTTTAATCAATTTAGATTTATTGGTGTTTAGGGTGGGTTTTTTTTAGGGAGGAGGTAGTTTGGTTTTGTTCCTTGTAGTTTTTGTGTCCTTTGCTTGTTTTTTAGTCGTGTTTATTGGGGGTTTTTTTGTGGTGAGGGCGGGGGGAGGGGGATTGGGGACTTAAAGAAAACTAACAAAGTTAAAGGATCTCTTTACGGTATTTTTTTCTTACAACATAAAATCAATTCAATGTCTTTATAAAGCTGCATTTACCTAATGTTTAAAATTAGCTAGAAAGTAATTTGTTGTTTAAAATTGGTTTATTATCTCAGATATCTTCCACTACAGTCAAAAGGATGGCTCAGCTTCATTTGCATTGGAACAGGTGAGTTTCAATTTCCTTTGTTTTATGACACATCACTTCAGTACATCATTTTTGCAGTATACATATACATTTGTACGTGGAATTGTCAGATGAAGGTTGGAGGGTCCTACTTCTTTCACCCTGAGACTATCACATATGAGGATGGGGTAATTTTCAATGAAACAAACAAACAAATACCAGTATTTTCACTCTCCGGTAAAAAGAAAGTTGATGGGCATAAGTAATCAATACTCAGTTAGAAGTGAATCAAGACTGGATTAGTACATACTATGATGGCATGTCATGGCAGAAACATTCTGGTCAATAGTAGAGATAACATCAAAATACGCGACAAATGGGTTTGATCTTGGCATAGACCTGCATCGGCCGGTCTCGCGATACATGTCAGTTATGGCAACCAGTGAATTAAAACAAGCAATAATGATATCTATCATTAGTAGGTTTAGATTTTGCATTTACAGTGTAAAAAATAGGGGTCATGTTTTTAATTCTGTCGTCTTTTCTTTACATCTACAAAACTGTTCTTTTACATTCTCATTTCAGTGGCTGGACAAATGCCTCTCTTTATGAGGACAATGATCAGGGAAAGTCAAGTTTTTGTTTTTTTATACCAGCAGACTTTTTTCTTCTTCTCTTTTACTCAACCATGTGGAAGAAAAAGAGATAACACAGTCAAAGAGCAGCTGTTACCTGGACAGATGTTGTCAGGAATCCATTTTGGGCTTGCGTCTTTTATTTCCTTTTAATGCTGACGATGAGACACAAATAATTGGCTTGCGATGTTTGTGCACAGATTTGTGATAAGCTTCACTTTGCATCAGCTAAATGTATCTTGTTAACTTATACTTTGATGTTTTGTTTTCATTTGTATTTATAGCACAAGAAGGGACAGGGTACATTTCTTTATGACCTCTAGGCCATGAGCAGTGTGACAACAGTGTCCACTAACTTACCTCTCACTTTACAGATATTGATTCATAATAATTTTTATATTGCTTACAGATTACAGGTTAAGCATTGCCTTGCGAATCTAATATACCAATAGAGTAGGCTAATTTATTAAGATATACGTACTTTATGTATATCCTTTACAAAATTATCTTTTTTTTTGTTTCAATGAAATATTCTTAAATTATATCCACCATCTTTCTACAAGCATAGTTTACTTTTGTTCTTACCATACATTGTCAACATTTGGAAAAATCCAAGTACCTCATTACCACTTTCAAAACTCTGTTATCTTACAGCTGTACAGTATTATTACACATTTGTCTTTGTTTTTATTTCATTCTTAAATTAATTTATATCAGGTTTCCCCCTTTGTTTCGTTGTGTTTGTGCTTTAAAAAAATCCAGATTAAATTAAATAGAAGAATACAAACAAATTTTAAAAAACCCATTGATATAGTAAAGTCCATCATTCTATAAGAATAGACAAAAGATGTCTTTTTTTCTACCAAAAGAAATTTGATTTTCACAATGGGATCAACAACACTTGTAATAAAAGTTGAAAGTGTTTAATGATAATTCAATATACAGTTCCTAAAATTATTGAACCAATCTCGTGGAGATGCCTATTATTTCACGCACAAATGCAAAATGTCTACATCATTTAATTCTAGTTAGTAATCATATTGGAACATAAAGCTGTAAAAATTAAATTTTATTGATAAGGGATGGAAATCAATAAATGTATTAATATGTAAAGGGAAAAACAAATAAATGAAAAGATATGGTTGTACAGTTACTTTATACTTTTGTTTTTACTTCTGAATCTTGTACACATTCAATTCGACGGTGGCAGCTTCTTAAGATTTTAACACATGTAACGACTCCAGTCATGTGTCACCTGAAAGGCAGTGCTGAAATTGCTTGGCAGGTTTGTTCCTGTACACCAATGTATTTCTTTACTAACACCTGACAGTGATTTGCCATTTCGATGCCCATGTGTACTTAATGTATTCATCATCATCATCATTATCTTAACCATGGTGTATAGACATGACTTACCTCCACCATTCCTTTCTGCTCTCCATCGTGGGTGGCGGTAGGTCTCAAGGGATTTCCACGCCTTTCTTCATTTGTCAGCTGGGAATTTATGTCGTTGTCTTTTTGAGATTGGCACTGGTGGCACTGGCTGTTCTCCACTATGCCTGCAAGGAAACAGGCTTTCTGCGATGTTTCACAATACACATTGATTTATTGGAAGCTGTCTTTCAAAGAAATTGTATTTATTGATTTGTTAAAAATTTTATGGCGTTACTTTTCTTTGTATGATCTTTGTGTTTTTCTAATTTCTTTTGTTCCCTAGACAGTATAATCATTGTAATTGCTGTGAAATTTCTTGAAGTTTTACACTCGTTCTATTTGTTTCAAGGGGACCTAGCTAGTAGCTCAGTTGGTAAAGCGTCTGGCTGCTGCCACGCAGATGTTCACAGTTCAATCCCCTGTCAACCCTACAGTGACATGACATGGGTAGCTAGATCTATTACCCTACACTCAACCTTTGAATAGGGACCTTTATTTATTATTTTCATCATCATGCTCTGTCACTCCTCGTGGGACATAGGCCAGCAACAAGAGCCCCCCAGCGATCCCTGTCCTGTGCCATCTTTTCAATCTCTTTCCAAGACATCCCCAGGTCCTTCAACTCCCTCTCCAATTCTCTTCACCATGTATTTCTTGGTCCTTCCATTTCTCTGTGGCCCTGTGGTCTCCATGCTAGAGCTTGTCGAATGATGTTTACTGGTGACCTCCTCAAGGTGTGTCCAATCCACCACCAATGCATTCTCTTTGATTCATCTTCCATTGGCGTCTGTTTTGTATTTTGCCACAGATCTTCATTTGTTTCTGGCCAGTGGATTTCAAGGATGTTTCATAAGCATTTGTTAATGAATGTCTGCAAGCCAGACAGGACTTCCCTTTGCTGACCGTCCACGCCTCGGCTCCATACAAAAGGGCCGACCCCACACTGGAGTTGAAAATTTATTTTACTTCTTTACTATAACTTACAGACTGCTAAGGTCAGATACCACATCCTACATGATATTTTAAGTTGGTTTCTTTTACATGTAAGCAATGTAAGTCCATTCCTTTATTTATTGCATTTTACTTTAAGGGTAAACTGTTGTTTTTCTCTACAAATAGGCTTGTTTGAAGCATGATTGATGTAGGGTACAAAAATACTACAACCCACCAGCATCAATATAACACGTTATTGTTGACTCACTTTGCTGATTCATGCCTTGTAATTGTAATGTGGAGAGTTTTTTTTGTGTTGAAATGAATTATAGCAAAATGGTTTTAACCAGTTGATTAACTTCCTTACAAGTCTTGCTGTAGGCTGAAAATTGCAATGTGTTCACTTCTAAGTTTGCCATACTGAATTGTACACATGTAACCAGAGGATGTTTTAGATGCTCGTTAAATCCATTTTGTACATAGTGAAGGTATTTAATTTTGCGAAATTTTCTAATACTATCCTTATTTTTTTGGCAGCTTCTGTTTATATTTGTGAGTTTTGTTGTTGTTACTTTGCATATTCCAGAATGTGTATCTATTTTAAATATTTGTCACACATTTCATGTATTTATCCAAGACCCATGTTCTAGTATTTATATAATTTATTTCAGGGAATTAGAGAGAGAAAAAAAGTCCCTTCTTGTTTTGTTACTTTATAATATACATACTAAACCTTATTTGCACAATTATGTTGATTATTTGCAAAAGTGATCAAAAGGAATAACATGCCTGGACTATCAGCGTTTCTTTGAAATGGCCTATCAAGCAATGCATACCTTAGGCACCATGCAGTTATCAACACTTTGCATCTGACTGTTATTTTTGTGCAAAGAAATTGAATATCAAATGTCATATTGTCAAGCTGCTACCCTTTTGGCCCAAGTAATTTTTTTCCACTTTTGAGATGTTTAAAATGAATTCATTTCAAAGGATTTTTTGATCACTGCATATTTTTTTATATAATTAATAAAACATTAATAAAACTAAATTAGAATCATCCGTAGGCATCATAGAAACGCAAATATGACCTAATTCACTTTAGGCTTCAGTATAACAGGCCAAAAGGGTAACTAAAACCTGGACGATATATGTATAACATTCCATTTTTCAAAACACTTTATGCTTTTGATTTTTAATATAAACATGCATAACTTTTTGAGATTTTACTTCTTATTTAACTGTTTTATTATATATACAATACTAATACTAATATAGACATATTTGCTTTTCTTGCCCGTTCCTATTTTCTAACCTATAAATTATTTGTTAGACGCTGGAAACAAATCAGTGACTGCACTTCAACATATATATACTACGCAAGTTGAATTTGACAGACAATGATTAATTTTATTTGTATTATGTCATTCTGTGCCCGTGTGTATCTACGTTAACAGATTTGATTTTTTTAAATTTAGCTTTGATTAAGCCAATTCATTTGCATTTTTTAGCATAGATATTACAAAATGTTGTTTGACATTGTTACGCTAAGTTACAAATATCAAATATCAGTAAATGTAAAAATTTAAAAAAATGAAATAATAGATTCTATAGACAAAATATGTCCAGTTGTGAACTTTATACATTTGTTTTTAATTTATTTTCTAGATTTAAGTATTAAGAGTGTGATAATAGCAATGTTTAGTTAACAGCATAATTATTTTACAAACAAAGCATTCATGTGTTACTATTTTTCGCCTGTGTATTCCAAGTAGTAATTCCCTTAGTAGTATGAATATTGTTAATAATCTACATTCAATGTGGCCATGTGTTTGTTTAATAGACAAATTCCTTCTTCCAATGTTGATTTTCTCAGTCTTTGAAGGAGCTTCTTACTTTCTATTCTTTATTTCACTTTCACATGTCTTACCTCTTGCTGTTTCACCTTTAGATGAATAAATTAAACAAATATATGTGTGTGTGCCTCTCTCTCTCTCTCTCTCTCTCTCTCTCTCTCTCTCTCTCTCTCTCTCTCTCTCTCTCTCTCTCTCTCTCTCTCTCTCTCTCTCTCTCTCTCTCTCTCTCTCTCCCTCCCTCTCTCTCTCTCTCTCTCTCTCTCTCTCTCTCTCTCTCTCTCTCTCTCTCTCTCTCTCTCTCTCTCTCTCTCTCTCTCTCTCTCTCTCTCTCTCTCTCTCTCTCTCTCTCTCTCTCTCTCTCTCTCCTGGATAGTGGGTGGTTGGTCTATGCTGCTGGTAGGTCCTACATCTTTCCTTTCACTCTTTCATATATCTTTCACCTCACTGTTTCCTCTTAATTTACCATATATGGTGGACTGGGTAAGTTTCCATAAATCAACAAATCACATGAATATATGTGGACATTCGTATTCACAACACCCTACAGATAATGTAACTAACCACCAGATTTAAATTTTGTGTATGGCACAGAGGCATAATATCCTCCATAGATTTTTCATTTTCATGTTTAATTGACTGGAATGAATGTTCCAAGTCCTGGTCAGATGAACTTACTAGATATGTTGACACTTTCCATTCCATTCTTATCAATCTTATACAACTATATTGATACATTCCCTTTTCTTACAATACCATGCCATGAATGTTAATATATTATGACAGTTTTTGATGCTCAACTATTTTCACTAAATGTGAATATGTTTTGTTTACATTTATGTGGAGCCCAGTTCTTGAATTTTAAGTTCTTTGGCTCATCGTTGTGATCTATTTCACCGGCTCATTACACTTTTGAGACTCCTAAAATCTCTTATTAAAAAGATAAATTCTTAAAATCTCCTAGAAAATTCTATTTGAAATTTTTTTATCCTAAACTCCTAGAAACTCTAATATTTTGACTCATTTGTGACTCAACCAAACATTCTTCCGATGTCAATGTTGATTTTTGCTCTTACACCAAGTTCAAATAATTTCCACAAAAACGAAAACAACTGTTAAAAACACAGTAATGTTGTTTTAGTGTCCAAAAGATATGTATGGACTTGAAGATACATGTAGTTTTTTAAATAAAATAAAACAAATGGCATTGATCCTCCTAGAAATTATTTTTTAAAGGTTAAAAGAAAGCCTAGAATCTCCTTGGTTTGAAGAGTGCAGTGATCTCATCTCTAAAGAACCCGGTTTCTGAATTTCAAGCTGTTTGATTTGTTGTTAGTAAGATGTACTACATCTTTTACCTCTATTGTTGTCCTTAACTTTGAAATTTTGTTAACTGTGAGTATAGAAGTGGGTGGATGGTTGGCATGTACTACTGGTAGGAACTTCTTTCTTTTCACTCATTGATAATTTGTCTTTCAACTAGTTGTTTTCTCTTAATTTACCTCGAGATTACCACATATATTTGGTGGGGTACATTACAGGGAAACAAGCTGGGAAACTGGAAGAGACTTTTCTTTGGAGGAAAATTCTTTTTCTTCAGATGTATTATTAGTTTTAATTTTAATATTATGTAATTAACTGCAGCTATTTGTCAAGATCCTTTATTTGACCATATGATTAGGCTGCTTGACTTAATATTGTGAGGTCTTAGGTTCGAATCTTGGCAATACTAGGTTGGACATTATATTCCTATTATTTTCCTGCCTTGACCTGACTGCAAAATAGGTACTAGCTTCACCTGAGGAGTAAAACCTACCATAGGTTAGTATCCTGTCCAGAAAGTGATTTATTATCACGTCCTGCTTTATGCTTTATATAATCATAAGAAAAAGTAATAAAGACAT
Source organism: Doris montereyensis (assembly GCA_037039925.1). Lineage (NCBI taxonomy): Eukaryota > Metazoa > Mollusca > Gastropoda > Nudibranchia > Dorididae > Doris > Doris montereyensis. The sequence continues at coordinate 42,277 of JAXRKP010002005.1, read as the reverse complement.
CTCAGTCACAAGGAACGCTTGCCCTAAACCGAGTATGATATTGCTAGTATGGTGGTCTTAATCAAATCTATGGATACATTTTGTCACTAGTTTCCATGTGTCTCTATCTCACTAGGTTCTTTAATGCTGTTGTTAGGTCTTTTCTTGATTAAAGTTGTGCTGGTAACAAACAATGCCATTTGTTCATCTTTGGATAGGAGTAGGAGAGCTTGATGCGTTGTTTTTGTGTATTTCTTGTACTGGTTTAGTGTTGTTGGGGCTCTTCCTCTGTATTTTGTGCCTTTTTCAAAGTACTACTCGTGCATTACTGCTTGGGTAGGAATTGCATCTTCTCTTCTTAATATGTGCCTGAGTAGTTTCCGTATAGAATGTTACTATACGCTATATATATATAGAAATCACAATAAATGTTGGCTCTATTGACCATAATAGGCTTGGATGAGGAGGAAATAAGAAGTTTTGCTTATTTTGATGTCCAGTAACATTTTTTTCTATGTAAATTATTGTAAAAATTCTTCTCATTTTTATCCCTTCTTTTTGCTTTGCATAAAAAAAGTAAGAGGAAAACATATGTTTCTATACACGCTGCTTAATTTTGCACTCATGTAATTGTAGAAGTATGGCTGTTGGTTTTCGGCTTTTGGTCCTTGGTTTCTGCTCTCAACCTCTTTACTTTTTTTTTTTGCCTTTCTTCTACTCAATAAAGGAATTGTTTTTTTTCCGTTAATTTCAGCGTTTCAATTCTTGCTTATTATTTTAATTATCGAAAGACTTGCTCTCAACACTCATTTTCGAGTAATAACAAAATATTTAAAAGAGATTTTGTAGCTGGCTTTTCCTATGATGTACATTCATCCTGCACTTATGTTGATCTCAGGAATTGAGGTGCCTTGATAATAATAAAACTATGATGAAAACACAATAAGTGACATTTAATTCCATGAGCACTTATTGATGAACTGTGACGGTACAAAGTCAAATTGTTATATTTTAATATCTATGCTGCTTGCATCTGATTCTGACAAAAGTAATCCCCCCAAAAAAACTGCCAATGAACTTTGTAAAAGCTACTGTGAACTCTACAGAATTTTGTATTGTTTTTTTACATTGACACATGTATTTATTATAGTGTAGTTGTTTGATATACGTTTTAAAATATATATTAAAAAAATAAGAGGCAATATGCATTATAATATTTGTGCACATTATTCAATCAGCCTTTACATGGCACTACATTTCACAGGATTTATACATGTGTGTGATTTGAAATGATGTGTTATAAATTACAAGAAATAAGTATCCAAGCCATTTTAACTACAATAATATTTTAACATTTGTACATTGGTTTGTTTTTACTTTTTTTACCTGCTGCTCAATAAATTAGTGTATTGACGCTTATTTTACGTTGTATGGTAATGGTATTTATTTTATTCATTGTTTGATATGTTTAAATAAAAGACAAACTATGATGAGCCCTATATAAAATTTTTCACATATTTACAGTAAACATCACCGGTTATAACGGGACCATTGCCACCTCCCCTTTTTTGCTCTCTTTGACTCCATCAGAATAAACCTCTTATAATAGGGACTGGGAAGGGGAAAATAGCTTATAAAAGACCTCCATCAGGGTGAAAAGTACATCAGCAGAGAAGCACAAAAGTGTAAAGCGATGCCTAAAAAGTCTTAATATTGTTTTCAATATTGACCTCATCGAGAGACCCAATGCAGGTGTGTGAATAGCACAATAGTCCTAAAAAGAGGGGAGATAGTGTGTACACTGGTGAGTACTGGCTGGCCTATCGTGCACTTTTGGGTTTTTTCTTGCAAGTCACTTATTACACGAATCTGTTATAACAGCACTGTACCGTCTCCCCATCGATCCTGTTATAACTGGTTTTCAATGTAATATTATTGATATTTTTAAAACAGGAGCGTATGGAGGTATTGTGCCACAATTGATATGGTAGTGTCGAATGTGAGTTGATAACCATGGCAACACTGGTTCAAAGCCCAGGTTTTTTCATGATGTGATGCCTGACTGTAATAAGTATTCATGATGTAGTACCTATATGTATAGAAAGTACTTTACTCTGCTTAACTCAGTTGTGAATGCGTACCCAGCTACAGGCAGAGAAAGATCTTGTGAGAATATAATAATGTGAAGTGCCCAACTGGTAGTTGTACTGTATGCCTCCCAAGGAGTTTGGGACTTTAAATGAAATGACCTGCTGGGAGACAAGTGATGTAGAGAAGCTGTGGGATAAAGGTCATAAACGGTTCTTTATCTTTTATCATGTTTTAATAATTGCTTGATGTCTGTAATAGAGGAGAGTCAACATCCATATGTCAATCATTTATGAGCTCTTAACTCTAATTGCCTCCAGGAAATTTTTGCTTTACTCACATTATACTAAAAACAGAGAGAAAGGGAGACTATTAATACTAAAAATAAGAATAAATACCACTATCAGCATCACAATGATACAACACAACAAAAGCAACAACAATATTCATGGAAAAAATTATCACGTAAAATACAATTCATTGTATTTAGTCTTTATTATTTCATCCTCAAAATCATCATAAAACATAATAAAGACAGTAAGATTACAGATAAAAATGTAGTCAAATTATACAATAAAACCCCAATCCTTACAACAATTTACTCATTTATATCACTGGTATTAGTGTAACAGTTATCACATCATTTTCATTCTTCGTTCATGCTCTACTTCTCTTTACCTCACTCATCCTAATGCTCCTACTATTATCGGAATGGGATTATCCCGCTTTGCTCTGGGAAAATCTGTCAAATGAAATAAAACATAACGATACACAGAATGAAAATAAAGAAATGGGAGTAAATTTAGTCTTCGCCACTTCTCCCTCTGTGGATTTTAAAAATTTGGTAGCAATCCCTAGGCTGAGTCAACAAGATGGAATCCTAGACCCAGTGTTGAGTGAGTTCAAGCAAAAAACTACAAGTCTAATAAAGGTTAAATTAGAAGGTGTTGGCTTTACAGGCATTGGGTCACACTTGAACTAGGTATGAGTGATCATAATATGTTAAGATGGGTACGGCTTTGTATCACCGACAAGACATAAAAAAGCTTACATTTACAATGGTGAGATAATATCTTACTGGTGAGCAAAATATTCAAGGAAGACAACAAAAGTCTTCATGTGTTGTATCCCTTGTACATGGTGACAATGATACTTGCGTTCAATAGAACTTTTTAGTTGTTTTCCAACCCCTCCTTCCCCCAAGAAACCGGAGACGATTCCTTTGAGTTCTTTATTTATTATTCTACAAACTGCACATATGCAATGTCTCTTTGAGCCTTAAAATCAGCTTCTCCAAGCTAAAAAATTCATGTGGTAAAGAAACATTCAAATTTTGACATTCCTTGAAAATCTGTGTCAAAATATTAGCGTGATAAATTGCCTGATGAGCGTCAGTGTATTTTCCTGGGTTTGTAAAAGCATCTGACATGTTAACATTCTCTTTGTAAACTTCAAGTTTTTGCGCCAACTTAAGTACTGTAATTGAAATAAACTCTTCGATTTCTGTTTTGTCAAAACCTTGGCCACCGAAGGAAGAGGTAGAATCCTCCTGAAGGTGCTGTACAGCTTGGGTTAAGACGTTTCCCACAGAGCGAGAAAAGGCAATTTGATCCCAGTATGTGTTCATCTCTCCCCTCTGAAACAGTCTTTCTTCTGAGTCCTGTCAAAGAGAGAAAAAAGAAAAGATAAAAATACTTGAAAGTTCATCTATCACCTCTTAATAAACAGCCTTTTTTCAAGTCCTTTGAAAGAGAGAATTTTTTTTGTTATTAACTTTTATCATTTTTGTTCATCTCTCCAGTCTCAAGTGAAAGAAGACGAGAAGAAAAGATCTTAATCCAAACCAAACATATTCGTCTTTCTTCTTTCAAACACAAAAAAATAAATTTTAACCCATTTATCTCTCCCCTATCAAACTAACAATCTTTCTTCCGAGTTTTGTCAAAGAGAGAAAAAAGAGTGGATAGACATTTTCAGAAAGTGTCATCCAAAGAATGAGCATTAAAACAAAGAGATGAATTTACTACAAAATTCAACCTTTTCATCAGGTGCCTCTTCCAATAAAATCCATGAAACCAAACACATGAATAGCTTGCTGAATCCCAGCTTGGCTTGTAATGAAATCAGAAAGTCTGGAAGCTTGTGGAGCGCATAGTTTGGGTGGAATGCATCTGTGTTGGAGAAAAATTACATGCCACGTTACAAATGATGCGAATATAGGTCTACCTGCAAAAGAAACTAACAGACAGATAAAAGAAATCAATATAAATAAAAATCATTTAAAACCTCAAACCTCGCATGATTTCTCTTATGCTTCCTATCTACTACTACTACTACAGTCTGACCTGTCCATAACGACCACCAATGATCATAGACAAGGTGGTTGTTCTGGGCAGGTTCCCATATGGATGGATATAATTTGTCTAATTTTTTTTAAAAAACAACTGTCCACTATGGGTTGATGGAGAATATATATCTGTCCACATTTTTGTACCCATCTTTTGGGAGATAAGATGACCATATAAGGTAATGTTACTGCAACGTGATAAGTGGGATTGTGTATCAATAAAGCAAACAGGAAGTCTGTGCAAAGCGTATAGACAGCAATGCAAGACGGTTACTCAATCGGGGTGGCATTCAATGCAGGCAGTGATTGTCAATGCATTTAGAAAAGAATGTAAACGGTCCTTTGTTACGTAATATGAATTGAAAGCTTCATAAGCCACTATAATAGTCAGCAGTCAACAGAAGTGGTCATAGGGTTGCAAGCAAAAGGAGTGAGGAGCACTTTGCTCACACTAGGCAATGCAATCCATTTGTATCCCATGTGTTTGCATAGAAATGTCTGGACAGCTAGACACTGGCGAGGTGTGAAGTCGAGAACATCCATCTGCCTGTCTCACTTTGATGACCTGCCACCTATGCTTCACTTGTCTTGAGACACTGACTGATAATGGTTATGATTGGTTATGACCCAACAGCACAAACATCGATCTAGCAGTGAAGTTGGATGAGCCAATAATGTAAGGCTGTACCCAATGGTCGTTATGGACAGGTTATGATGGCAATTGGTCAGCCAAATTAGGTGGTTGCTGTCACGTTGGACAGATGGTCGCTATGGAGAGAGACAAAGTATAGAAAAAAAGCAAGGGAGTCGATTGATGGTGGTTGTTAAGGCAGGTGGTCATTCTGGACAGGTTGGACTGTATATCATTCACATCTTTCTGTTGTGGTTTCACATGCTCACAAAGTTGGAGGGATGATACCCAATGTCTGTCTTTAATCATGTACCCTTACTCACAAAAATATCTTCTTGGGGAGGGAGAGGGGCAGTTGACATGGAAACATTTTGAACGAATAAAATGTTGAATTTTGCCAAAATCATTAGAGTCACGCTTCCTTCCCTTTCTAGTTAAGGAAATGACATTGAATAATATTAAAGCCCCATAGGAACAAAGACGAGACAAATACAAGGAATACATCGGGAGAAAAAACCATGGCCAACATGAGGATCAAACCTGCAACCTTTGCGTTGGCACCTATCCTTCCCCAATGAAGAATTGTCCAGATCTACTGCAAATGCTGTCATGAAAGGGAAGTCAGATCGCTATATGCATGAGACAACTGCCTAAACTCACGTGATATCACACCTTACTAAGTCACACACACAGACAATGTTAAGACTTGTACCAGTAATCAAGACACCTCTTGCTGGTCCCAACAATTAATGTTTTTCTTTTTTATTTCATCTCTAGTGTCCTATTTTTATACTATTTCCATGCACCTCCTGGCCCTACCAGTAAAGATAATCTGGAACATTGTTAGGGACATTACAGTACAAACCATTCTTCTATTATTACTTTATTCAGAGAATATATCCTTCAGTAGACCCTCATTATGAACACTATTCAAATATCATAAATCAGACAAATTTACGAATGGTTTGAATGCGTCAATTAATTCATTCATTGCAAGCGCAAATGTTATCGCTACACTTCAGCCGTAAAGCCAATACTATTGGGGCAGGATTTTCAATCACTCTGGTAAAATCCACGGAATGAAATGAAACATATCACTATACAGCTGTTCTGTTACGGAAATTAGCTAAAATTAGTCTTGTCACTCTTTGATCATTAAAAACAAGTAAAAATCATTGGCTGAGTCAACAAAATGGAACCCTAGGTCTAGAGTTCAATGAGTTAAGTTTATAAAGAATTTACAGTTTGCCTGTAATCTCTTACCTCTGTGCTGACTGCAAGCAGCAGCTAAAGCAGATGAAGCAACGTCCTTGACCTCCAGATCATCTGCTTGAAGCAAAATGGCCATCACATCCCAACAAAGCAGAGAAAGGACTCCTGTGACAAGAATAGGGATTTGTTTCATTGGAATTTACCCTGTTACACCAAATACGTCAACCTCAGCTCAGGATGAATAAAGAGCAAACATTAAGATGACAAAACATTTGAAACAGTGAAAGGAAAGAAGTCTGACCTACTTGCACCACACTAACAACCGCCCATGAGAAGAACCAAGAAGGTTGAGTTTCTATCTCCTGCTTGATTTCTTTTCTTCTCATTGATTCCTTTCATCAGTGATTAGAGCATTACAAAAATGGACAACCCCCCCCCCCCAGCATGATCCCAGGACTGGCAGCCTTACCAGTAGGCCATGAATGCCACTAAAGTCTATGAAGATGAATATGAAATAGAAATGAAAGACCTAAAAAGATGGAAAACGAGACATCAAATGGAAATGAAAGACCTAACAGATAAAAAACGAGACATCAAATGGAAATGAAAGACCTAACAGATAGAAAACGAGACATCAAATAGAAATGAAAGACCTAACAGATAGAAAACGGGACTGGATAGAGAAATGTTCGGGTGGCCCACCCTTCTTCAAGTGGTGTCAGTGGCCGAGTGGGTAGACTGCCTAACTCGGGATCATGAGGTCCTGGGTTTGAATCCCAGCTAGTTAGGTTTGACATTGTGTTCCTTGGGATAGACACTTAACACAAATTGTGTTATCACTTTTTCCTCTACACACTACAAAAATCAGGATAAGACCAAAAAAAAGGAGGATAAATAATAATAAAAACAATAAAAATTATTGACTTTAGAGGATATAATAGGAACAAGTTAGGGAGCCTTGCAAAATGACGTCATATTGAAGTAAACACACGTAAGCAAATCTCACCCCCCCCCCCCCAAGAGAAAGAAAAAAATCCCAATAAAACCTCAATGCAAAACATAAATTTAGTTTAGTTTAATCTCCTCTCCATGCATGGACGCACATAAGGCTTCCACCTCAGAGTTTGCCACTGCTGTCTGTCCTCGGAAATCATGTGCAGTTTCCCCCCCTTCCCCAGCTGATACTACCCCATTCCCCCTCCCTATCTTAAAATGTAAGCGACTGACCTAATTTTTGCTGTGGGTCGCACAACAGTAGCAATGCATTGTCCAGGAAGGAAAAGGCAGCGCTGAGCTGCAGCTCTGGATCAGCATCGTTTCTGCTGTAGCCGGTCTGGAGGTCGACCCATTTCCTCAATTGACTCACTTCGCCTGGGTTTTCCTCCTATACACAAAACCAGTAAAAGACAATAAGATGTCTGGAGAACACGCCAATCAACATGGTCCTAGTAAACATTCATAGCTTTTACAAGCACAATGCTCTCTGTTTATAAGAACACTGCATAAAAGAACACATCGGACGTAAGAACGCTTTTTCACTCCACAAAAATGTTTCTCTTTAATTTCATGGAATGTCAAAGTGCTTTATCACTCGACAAAGATGTTTCTCTTTGATGTCATCTGACATAAGAACACACAAAAATGTTTCTCTTTGATTTCATGTGATGTAAGAGCCTTTTTCTCAAACAACAGAATTGTTTATCTTTAGCTTCATGGGAAGTAAGAACATTTTCACTCAGCAGAATTGTTTCTCTTGCGTTTCTTTGGACGTAAGAACACTTTTTCACTCTACAGAATTATTTCTCTTTCATTTCATCGGATGTAAGATAACATTGGATATAGAAATGCTCATGCCCTTGATCATTGGTATTCTTGTAAGCAGAGAGCACTGTACAATAAAGCAAATGTTATCATTCAAATTTTGACCATTTTATTTGTTGAATTCGACCTATTCATTCAGTACTGAGGCTTAAAATGTCAGAAATTAATCAACCAAGCAAAGGTATATAAAAAGGAGTAAAATCTAAAAATAAAAACTTTCACTGTTGTCTTGATTTTAAACAGTTTTGAGCACAGATTAAATTTCCTACTCATTAAGACTAATTACTGAATTATCGCCAATAATGGTGTCCTTCAAATAAACCCTACCCCCTACCCTCAAGATTATTCCATTCATCTTCATCTATATCTCATTAGCAACCCCACCTTTTTCATTACTTAACCTATCACGCTACCACCATCAGTTTGTTACTGTTACATTATAGCAACCTTACCCATCCAGCACCATAGAAAATATTATACTTGACACAGTGAAGTCAGCATTGAAGGATCATCTAGTCATCATTGTTGCCATGCAGTGAGATTTAGACCTAGATCTTGACCTTGCAGTTTAGCCTAGGCTTATGCCATAAGAATGCTACAATTGACTAGGGTGACATCTAGCTAGTTAACACACAGATCATGTGATATCATGACACAGATCCCTAACCTCAACGATAATTTTAAAAACTTTATTTCATTTCTAGCAGTTGCCTCGTCCTCTTCCATTTTCATGCCATTAAAAAAGAGAATACAGTATAATATGCAATTGATGAAGACGTTTTTATGGACAGTACCAAAGCATGTCAATTTGATTACAAACCTTTGATGATTTCAACACATCGTACAAGTGTGGCACAATACGACTCGAGAATTTCAACATGGATGCCTTCACCTGCGTTCTGGATGTTTCAAATGAAAATATTCTATATTACTCTCATGACATATCAGAATCTTGTTTTATTCAATAGATTCTGTTCTATTTCACACTCTATTTTACACAAAAATATCCCAACATTTAAAAATTGCATAGCAGTGCAGGGGGAAATGTAAAAGGTTTTCACAGTATTGCTAAAAAGATAAAATTTTACGAGTTATTAATTTATCTAAATCCTTTTTGTTATTCGTTTGTTTTTGTTTCATTGAAATTTCCCTATCCACCATTTGCAGGGGTGGCGTCATTGTGGCCCAGTTAGGCTGCTAGACTGGAGATCATGCGGTCCTGGGTTAGAATTTTGGCAAATTTAGGTCCGATGTTGTGTTCCTTTGGAAAGACAATTAACATGCATTTTCCCCCTCTACTCAAATGAAAAATGGAAACAAGCTATAGCTTGGGAATAAAAACCTGCATCAGACTAGCGTCCTGTCCAGGAGATGATTCTTATCACCTGTTCCTTCACACTTCAAAAACTGGGATAAGCTCTGGCTCTATGGGCCGTAATGGCCTTGAAGGAACTTTTTACTATATGCAAGGCATCTCAGGATGAGTTAAGAGGAGAAAGCAAGATTAAGGATAAGTGAAAAAGTAAAAGGAAAGAAGCAGGACCTACCAGCATCTCCCATCAACCACCCAGTCCTACTTACGACGTACTGGATCTTTCCCCTCGTTTTCTTTCTTTCTTTCTTTATCAGTTCCCGTTCTACCTTACGGTGTATGGGTTCAGATGCCGAGATGATCTTTCTCCCGGATGCCCTGTCCTGGCATTTCCTGTTTCCTTCCAAAAATGTTAAATTTCTCTTCTCCAATGCCTCTTTTATATCTTCTTCCCACTTTCTCCGAGGTCTGCCTTTTGGTCTTTTACCTTGAGCTTTAGCACTGTATACTGATTTAGCTATTCTATTGTCATTCATTCTGTTTACATGCCCAAACCATCTCAATTGATTTATTTCTATCTTAGTTTTTATGCTCTCATTCAGATCCATCTGCCTTTCACTGATAAATCTTTTTATCCTAGATTGGTATATTTCTTTTACTATTGGTTTACTTAGTTCCTCTATTTTGAGTTTAGTAGCTTTCTTCTCTTTCCTTTTCTGTTTGTTTTCTTCAGTCAGTAATCTCATTTTGGCAATCACTAGGTGATGATCACTAAATATTTCTGCATCCGATATACTGTAAAAAAAGGAGCTGCTAACTATTATGTAGTCTATCATTGACTTTTCACACCTGTCTTCATTTACTCTTGTATATTTGTGGATATTTTTATGAGGAAAAAAGATGTTGGCTATTTTCACGTTATTCTTTAGGCAGAAATCTATTAGTCTCTCTCCATTTGGAGAAGTTGTTGTCTCTCCTTCTTTACCTATTACTCCTCCTGATGTTTCTATATTGTTGCCTACTCTAGCATTTAAATCTCCTAAAACCTTTAGTTCCTGTTTGTGTTTAAGATTCTCCGCAGCTATTTGTAAATCATTTCCGAAGGTATCTTTTTCTTCTTTAGTGGCATCTTCGTTTGGTCCATAAGCCATTAATAATTTAATTTCTCTTCCTTTTGGTTTAATATTTACCTCTAATAGCCGTGGGCTTATAAATTTCAAATTTCTAGTAGCTTTTCATGCCTTTTATGCACTAGGAGACCTACTCCTGCTCTAGCTCTATCTTTGACATCTACTCCTGAGAAGATTAAAATATTATTTGGTCCTACATTTTCTATTCCTTGTCCTTTTTTCTTTGTTTCTGCAATAGCCAAAACGTCTACTTCAATTTTTCCATTTCTTCAATTAATTCTAACTCTTTTCCATTCATTGCCCTAATATTCCATGTTCCAAAAATCACAGTCCATGTTCGTTTCCATTTTTCGTCGTTTCGAATAAGCTGTGGATTAGCCCACTGTACCCCAGGTAGATGGTGGGGCTGTCACCTTGAGGCCCCCTACCAGGGCCTTGTTTTTTTCTGTCAGGGTTAACTCCCTTAGCCTTTGGTCAGTCAAGACCGACCTGCAAGGCAGCAGATTGTTTTCTGCAGGGTTGACTCCCTTAGCCTTTGGTCAGCCAAGACCAACCTGCAAGGCAGCAGGAGACTCGTGGAGGGCAGGATCATCTACTCCCCGTACAGGTGCTTACTTGTCCACTGCCCATTTTCGTTTTCACCTGGTCTTAAAGGAACTTTTCGGGGTGGGGTTCAGAAAGGTTTTACACCACACACTACGCTCCATTCTAGAAACAGTAAGGAACATGGAAGGTCATTTGTGAAGCTGAATATTTCTGACATTTTGACAGATTTGTCAAACCAATCTTACCTTCTTTCTGTCTCAATCTTGTGTAGCAGGTTTGAGAACACCTGAAAACATAAGGAAATCACATATTTTTAGAGGTGGACAAAGACATCAATGTACACAGACATCATACAAGGGCAGGGAGTATTAAAAAAAAACTTTCAGAAGACAAATGCTGATTATACAACGGAACATGTAAATTTCAAGAATATACAGAAAATTGCGGTTTTCATGCTAAATTTTCATACACCTATAAAATTTGTGCATGTGTACTATTTCGCACACTGAGACCCACAAAGTTGTCTCTTAACCCTTTCAAAGAGGAGTATGCATTCTGTTCATGATAATGTCATCTTAACGGGATCGTGTAGTCATGGTTCCCCTTACCTATCAGAATGAGCACCCGTGATGTCATATCTTATCTACAGTGTATCCAGCAAAAATTCAACTTAGAATTTCCTTCCTCTGTGGAAAAAAATCCTACCTGAGAAATGAACTAACCCTGTGATACCAGTAACGCAGAAAAGCATATTCCAGACTTTCTGCCCTTGTTGGACACCCTGAATCTGTTACAACAGTAGTGAGTGAATAGGACATTGCTGAAAAAGTTGCGAACAGCAACCACCCCTCCCTAAATTACATTATCAAATGAGCTTATGTCTGCCGTTCAGAATTAATACCTTCTTTATGTCTGCCTGGCCAATGTTGCGTAGAAGATATGCAAAATCTGGGATGACTGCCAGCAAATGGAAGACCTGAATTAGAAATTTGGTTAAAAATTTTCAGATTGATAAATCTGTAAAAACATTAACAGACTAAGTTATTCCTACTTCAAACATGACTTTTCACATTTAATTCAATGTTTTACTTTAAACTTTAAATGTATCCACAAGAGGGCCCCATCATATTTGCAAGACCTTGTCAAAGCTTACACTCCATCACAATTATAAAAATCTAGCAGCCAATATCTTTCAAAAATCCCAAAAAATATTCTGTTAGTGTTAGATTTGCTAGAGGTCTTTTACCCACAGAGCTCCAGTAATGTGGAATTCTTTCCCTCTAGACTTACATTTGATAACATCTAAATCAGAGTTTAAAACAGGTCTAAAAACATACCTATTTACAGCTTATGTCATGGATGAGTCTCATTCTTAATGATACCTATCATGTGAATGTAAAGATTTTGCCATGATATGCTTGTATGTAATTGTAATTGTAGTCAGAGTGATGTTTGCGCCAAAGCTGTCTTCACACGGGATTGAGCTCTATATAACTAGTCTTCATCATTATTATCATTTAATTTCAAATTACCACAGTCTCCATTAGAATGATTAGTGACAACTCTGTTATTAGGCTAATGTGACTCACCTTTTCAACACATTCATGATGATCCTCTTGCTCCATTGCCATGGCCAAGAGGGAGTCAAACAGGCCTGCACTCAATTTCCTCATCATAGCCTTGCTTTCAGAGGAAACTTTAGCTGACATCCAATCATTATCTTCGCCTATCTCTGTCCAGTCCGCCCTGCTCTCTTCCCCTTCTACATTAGGTGTCATGATATCGTCTGAACAGTTTTCTTCTGCATCTGTCTCTTTTATGGAACTAATACAAGACTGTGTTTCCATGGAAATGATCATACCATTCAACGCTTCCATTCTCACCTCATAATAAGGAGAACCCAGTAGGTTCAAAACAATTTTCTCTCTGAACCTAAAATTGTCATCGCCTCTATTCTCTTCTTCCTGCAGATTTTTATCATCACATCCCACAATGTCACTTTCCTGTTGATGTTTAATGTTTGTGCTTGGGTTTAATACTGTAAGCAAGTGTTTAACAGTGAGATTTGCTCTAGTTTTCTCAAAATCATGAAAGAAAGGCTTCCATTTCAGAGTTTCTGAAGACAAATCAGTCAGCGATGACAAGAAACATGCCTGAAGACATCTCACATTTCTTTTAAGATGGTCTATCGTTGGGCTGACAGATCTGGACAAGTCAAGCGCCGCATCAACTAGCTTGAGAGCTTCCTGCCGTGTCGCACAGCAAGTATTTTGAGATGAAAGCAGCCAAGAACATGCCATGAATTTGGAGATGAAAACAGCACCTTTTCTTTGAGGATGTCATTGAAGCCAGAAACCAATTTCATCAACTGACGGAGCTGTAAAAGTACCCCATGCACAAGGCTGCTGGAAATATGACTGGATACTGAAGTTGGAAAATAATTCAAGAGCTCCTCCATTATTGCAGTTACCTGACTTCTTTTAGCCAATGGATGGAGAGCTCTTGCTGCTATCACTCTTGTCTTATAGACTGGGCTTGAGGCACACTTCAGAACATAAGGAATAAAGGCAGACAGACTGAGAGATGTGTCTGCACCTTCCAACGTTGAGGGAAACAAACGTCCCAAAACCAGAAGGATTGGATACAAACTTGGATGGAGATGTATGTCCTGTCTACCGACAGTAGCTGTGGCACTTTCCAGTTCATCTAGAAGGAATTGATACAAGCTTGGATAACGGTGAAAAAGACACGACCAGTCAAACAGTTTTTCTTTGACATTGCACTTTCATCCTTGCTCCGTTTCACACCAAATATCCGAGTCATTAAAGCACTCAATAAGAGTTGCTGAATTACGGACTGCCCACATGTCCGATTTAAATCCAAGGACAGCCGCTTTAAGTCCATCAGCAACATACGGAACCACTTCTTCTCCAAGTCTAGCGTCCCGATACAAAGTTCTTAAGATATTAAGAGCATGAATCTGTGCGTCTTTATAACCATCACTAAATTGGCCCTGGCCAACAGCTAAAACTAGCAGCTCCTGTATGCAGCTGTGAAAGCATATTCTTCCGGTAGCTGACGGTTCTGAGGAAGTGATGGCTTGAATGAAAAAAAGGACACCAGCGCTTCTTCTTGTTGCACACAGATTAGACTGTGGGATTTAATGTCCATCATGACCTGCTGTAGCCATTCTTGAGGAAGTTTATGAAGTGCAGGGGATGGGTGAGACCACAACATCTGACACATCAGCTGGAAGCCTGCGTATGCCAATTCAAAAGCTCCCGATGAATCGATTCTAGAAGCTGGCGGGTAAAATACTGACCCATCACTTTGAGTTGATCCAAGGACATGAGGAACGATGAGTCACTGGGGTTACTTTCAGAAACACCTCTAGTGATGAGGCTCTGGCCAATTTGCGACACTGGGATCTGCAGACATAATTTACCTAAGACAAGGAAACTTCTTTAATACTGCGCCAACAGCACACCACCAGGTATTCTGGCATGGCTTCCACCAGCGTCTGACTCAGTATCAGTGACTGAGCTAGTTCTTGGGTCGTTGGTTTATGTTTGCCTTCAGTTTCATGTTCGCTTTTGGCACCGTGTGAATGAGATTTGGGGTCAACTTTTGACTCATCATTATCGCCTATGTTTAAGGAATGGAGGATGTCGGATATATTCAATTCAGGACTCAAGATGGCCTGGGCTGGAACATTACCTTCTGGGGAAGAATTTTGTACCACAGGAGAAACAACATCGGCCAAATTGAGACAAGTAATGATGAGATTGTTGATAAACTCCTTGATCAACGAAAGGAGACTACTTGTTACTGCAGTCCACTTCAAAGTTTTCATTATATGTCGAATGCATTGTAAAGTTGGGTACATTGGACGATTGGCTGCTGCTGTAACTAAAGAACTGCGAGCAACCTCTATTTGGTCATTGAGAGACAAGCATAGGAGATTCAGGAGGTATGTTGTTGAAACAATCTGTGCTGTTGTGGTGCTGTGGGTAGATTTCACTGTAGATTCGAAGGAAAGTAATGTAGAAGATGTGAATGTTGAGTTTATTTGCTTTAGCTTCGATTTCGATTTGTCTGATTTAAGAAAAGGTTGAAACTCTTGAAGGACTTTCCACACATCTGGCTGTTTTAAAAGTAACTCGAATAGATAGGCAGCAGTTGTACAATCTTGAGGCTTTGTGCTACTCTACAAGGGTGAAAGAGATGTCAAGTATTCTTTTCAGCCTTTCAGGTGTTACAACTCCACCGACGGTCTGAGTGTAACTGGTGAGGAAAGCTAAGAGCCTCTTTCTTATTCTCCTCAAATGTGTCTGTGACGCATTCTATAAAAGATTGCAGATGGTCTTGAGTGATTTGGTCTAATACAGAAAAACCGTCTTTAGAACTGTTGAAGAAGGAAGTCATGAGAGTCAGACAAGCCAAGCAAGTAGTTCTAAGGGCAAACGTGGATCCTGGATATATATTGCTGAGAAACAAAGATGTCAACCATGTTAGAAATGTCTCATATGTTTCAACGCTGGCCAAAGATGGAGGCGACTTATTTCTCACAACGAGTCGATTCAAAAGGCCCAAGGATTCTTTGAGTCTAAAGAAGAGTTTTTCAGCAAGGCAAAAAGGCTTGCCTGAAGGCTGGGGATTGGCTATTAACATTGTCTGGAATGAAATACTGGAGCATGTCAAATTCAAAGGAAGAAATAGCTTCAGAAGTTTTACGGTTGTCACACAAAAGAGCAAAGGCGTCCAGTCGTATCTGCTCATTCAAACTGCAAAGGGTGGATTTAAGGATGGAAGGGTGTAAAATACCAAACCATAGCCCGTTAGGGTTCGACTGAGGTTTGGATTTGAGCAGACCAATAGCCCTGGCACGCCTCAAGCACATAATGATCGCCCCGTAAGCCTGACTGACATCTGACTCATTTCCCTTTGATGAGGACATCTTTTCAATCATGAAATCAAGAATGCCCACATCAGTCTTCATCAGCTTGGGTAATAAGTATTCTATAATGTTTTGCTTCCACCTGCTCTGACTAGAGTGCAAGGCCATGATGACTGGATGGATCCAAGTTTCCATCAGAGCCAAGTGTTGCTTTTCCGGAAGGTGGTGGGAGGAGGCAACAGTCTGTAGCTTCATATCGTTGATATCTGAAGGCTGAGTCTTTTCTTCACAATCTTTGCTGCTGGTTGACAAGATCAGTTCTTTCCTGTGTGACAGGAACAAGCAACAATACAACTCACTTGCCTGAGGAACAAAAGATAAGGCGAAAAACTTAGAGGATGATCACATTGCTGGCCAAAGCAAAATTTCAAAACAAGGAAAATTTGTTACGTAAACATGAATTAAATGAATAGAAATCCATATCCACCCCCCCAACTCTCTCACCCCCACCCTTCAGGTCCTGAACAAGCCACGTTTGCCTAAAATGGGACAAATCTGGTTCATTGGATGGAGCAGTTCATTCCCTTCACAATCATACCATAAAAGACAAATCAGTATCGATTATTTGAATTTACACATTTTTTAAAAGAAATACACAGGCCAAACCCTGAACACACTTGTTGTACTATAAAAGCCAGTAATTTATCAAAAGTATTACAAGTTGTTAGTTGTTACTCACTTTAATCATCAACAATGTATTCCATTCAAAATATCTACCTTTGACAAATTGTCCTGAATATTGCTTTAGATCGGCATGAAATTATGTGACATGTTTCATGTACCTGTTATCAAAAAGGGCTGTCCGACACGAAAGGGAGCAGAGGCAATTGAAATAGGGTCAACAAGAAGTAGTTGAGAGCCTCTCAAGGTTTTATAATGCTTCAAAATATTAGCCTACTCTTTGTATGTTAATGTGAGAAAAAACATTTAATTAACAAAAAAAATAATTTCAAATACGATTTTCTCACAATTTTGGTTTTGGATAATGATTTATCACCTTCCTTTTTATTTAAGTGCAATTGCCCCCAAATTTGGTATACAGCATCAATGGAGAAATACAAAAAATCGCTGAGAGGCAATTTTCGATACTGTTTCAATTTTCTTTGTGATTGAATTTGCCAAAAATGGAAAAGTTGCTGTGTACATTTTCAAAACATTCATTAAATCAAAAAAGTCACATTGTCAAACATCTCCTAGGAGCGATTCTAGATATTGGACCAAAATAATGTATGTACCAAGTTGCCACCAAATCCATTCAAAACTTAAAAAGCCTTTACGAATTGAAGTTAACCATATATTCTGGTAATGAAAATCCAAGCTAATTTAGATATGCTGTTCAATGATAGTGGTTAAAATTGTCTATTTTAAGGACTATTAAAATCATGTTCAGGACTCACATCCCTCATTAAAGAGAATTAATCAACAAATCCGCCAATCAATGTTAAATACAGCCTTGAAGACCTTGGATTTTGGTAAATGGAAAAAAAATGGAATGATGCATTAACACACCATATTGTTATTGTTCTGATCAATACGCATGGACCAAATTTTACACGAAATATGAACTGTCTTTTAAAATATATCTTGAAAAACAATCATACTTAATTTTCATCAACCCTGATCATATGTGTAATGATATGCACACAAAAAAAGAGACAAAAATTGAAAATTTGACATTTTCCTCAGAATGGTAGCAGCATGGTTAAGGGCCTTAGATCCTATCACGAAGGAAAATAAAAACAATAGCTCAAATAGTCAATGTAAAAAGTAATCAAGTAAGATAAGGATCATCATAATAATATGGGAGATGAAGCAGATGCCCTTTCAGTCAATACAATGTATGGTCGAGATAAATTATCATCACGATAAAACGGAATACGTTTCAATGACATTTCCCCCGCACACTAAATGCGGTGATCTTAGGGTGAACTAAAAAGAGGAAATGTAGAGATGAAACATAAATAAAGGAAAGAAGTAGGATCTACCAGAACCACCCGTTAATCACTCACCATAATAGTATCGTCGCCGTGCCACGTTTTAAATCTAAATTTTCTTATTACAAACAATGGAACCGCAATAAAAAAAGTGCCTGCCTTTCCAACTTTCCTGATTCATCCACATCCCATCCCCATAGTTTTTTAACACAACTCACATAACACGATACAGCTTGCTCTTGATGTTGTTGCAGCACTTCACTGGGCAGAGACAGCCTCCGCCGAGCAGCACCGTAGCTGCGGCGTGGTGCGTACAACTGGTCAGTGCACCATATTTACCTCGAGATGACCAACTGACGGCCAGGACTTTGTTGACAAGAGACAAGATGAAGGGAGTGCTGTCTACGCAAACTGGTTGATACAAGGCAGATTTTATTTTCATTACAATTCAAACCACCAACCATAGTCGGTGACCTTACGGTGAATTAAGAAGAGACAACAAAATCACGGAACACACATGACATAGTGGATGGAGTAAAAGTAGGACCTACTAGGAATGCCCACCAACTGTATACCATAAAAAGTCAAACAGGATGACTTGCTAGATTGGCCTTTAATTTAACCATAGGTCAATTTTCCATAGAAGCTTATCTTTATTTAAAATAAAGGAAAAGCATTTAGCGATCAAGACACAAAGACTCAATGAAACAAACAAATAAAAACAACAACAAAAAACAGAAAACAATTAATAGGAAATAAGTAAAAAATAGTTAAGAATTGAACAATTGTTTTTGGACACATAAGCCTATAAGTTTACACTTGATATATGCATACATATGTACATAAAAGCAATGTATATATCAATTTCAAATATGTACCTGCACAACTCATTCATTAACGTAACTAACATCTATACAAGAGGTTGGCTTTCTTACTTATGGTGCAAGCTTTGACATGGAACTTGAGAACGTTTTCAAACACAGTTTTTGCACTCTGGTGAAGAACCTGCAAGTTGATGAAATGAAAAACGAAAGTAAGGAAGGAAGATTAAAGACACACCCAAAATTCAAAGAAAAGAATAATAATCTATCACTATCATCATCACATTATAAGTATTTTGTTTATTCATTTGTTTCATTGGCATTTACCTCATCAACCATAAGCAGTGATCTCAGGGTAAACACAGGAAGCAGCAAGATGAAAAACATGTAGATGAGTGAAAGGAAACATGTAGGACTGACCATCAGCAGTACCTGCTTCTTTGTTTTTTGGGTTGTTTCATTGAACCACCATATGCAGTGGTCTCAGGTTGAATTTGGAGGAAACAGCCAGCCAGATGAAAGGTGTGTAAAAGAGTGAAAGGAAATAAGCAGGACCTACAAGTAGCACCCGCTATCCGGCCATGCGGTACCTACCAACTGCGTATTACCAACACTAGTATCAACATCATAATCCTCATCATTATTAACAACCCTAGTCTACCCACTGATGCCAGCACAGTCGATTGAACATGAATAAGACAAACTTAAACCTGTCCATTCTAAGCTCTTAATTTTCAACAAGATTGAGAGAAATGGCGGAACGTTTTCTTAAAATAAAATGTTCAGATCAAATTTTCAAAAATATCTATATATAGATAAAATTATTTCCCCACTATTTTCATTTATGCCCACATTCACCCTTATTATATTTTATATACTTGTTCTTGTAGTTTGTAGAAATCACGGAGAGCTGGCAATGTTTACATTATCGACCTCTCTTCATTTATACTATGCCCAGAGACAATGGTGGATTTTGATTTATCTTGATAATAAGGCTGA
>JAXRKP010002005.1:0-20000 GCA_037039925.1 Doris montereyensis | reverse complement strand
TATAAGAAAAAAACAAAAGCAAACTCAGAAAAACAAAATGAAAACGAAGAAAATATTAAAGAAATGTGCACGAACAGAAGCACATTCATGTCCTTGCAATAAGGGACATGACTGAAAACAAAAACAGCATCATGTAGGGGTATCCCTGGGAAAAAAGCCTAATCCAAAAAGAAATCTTTAGTCCCATGAATTGCACCAGATTAAAGCGTTTTTCGAGTGCACGTACAAGCATGCCATTCTCAAGATATAATCAGTGACTAGAAAGCTCAAAACAACACCAAAATAATGTTGGAAAATCGAATTCACCTTTTGCCCATGTGTAATATTTGTGACAACAGGACATCTAAGTAAAAGGAGTTGTTGTTGGATGCCGACCGATGTGAGATACAACGGGCAGTAACTATGGCGATGTAGCCAAAGGTCAAAGCAAGAAAAGTCAATGGTCGACTTGTGTTCAGTGCAAGACTGCTTACATGAGCCTTTGACAGCCAGTTTGGATAGACAGGTTTGCTAGTCCCCATTGCCTCTGGTAACAGCATTAATGGAATCTGATTTTTTTAAAAAGACATGGCATTTAATTCAAACAAATAATAATAATAATAATAATAATAATAATACATGTAATAATAATAATCTTATTATTAAAAACAAAAAAAAACTTCATGTTTATTTTTTTAAAGATACCTACGGGCTTTTAAATTCCCTCGTTACATTTCATAGCTGTACATTGTATTGATTCAGCATTCTCCCTCAACCTTTTTTACAGTTTCAGGTCCATGTGTGAGTAATTTTCCTTTAAAACAACTGGATTTCTTTCAGCGTCCATTTAGATCTATTTTAAACCACTTCTACCACTACCGCCACTCCCACTGCAGTCCCAGGCAGTCTAACAGTTCAGCTTAAATTTGCAAAAATCTACATTCATGATGATAAAGATCAGATTCAAAATAGAACACACTGGAACAAGGATTAAAAAAACCCAACCAAACCAGGGCCAAGCAAAAGACCCAGCTTTAGATCCACGTCTACATTCTATCTGCAGTAGGGTAAGATCACATGGATTGAGTTAGATAAAAAAAAACAACACACTATCGACCAATAAATCTCTGTTTCAGATGATAAGTAATCTTTTTTATCAGTCTTTATGCATTTTGACAACCCATTAAAATTTTGCTATGCTATTTTTGCAACTAATTCTCTGCCTCAGATGATGAGTAATTTTTTAAAGTGGTCTTTATGCATTCCTAGAACGGATACACTTACTGGTAATAATAATAATAATAATCATTAAAAATCAAAAAGTTAATATAAAAATTTAAGAAACTACATATCATTTCTGGTATTCCAAGGTAAAATAAGAATACATGGAAGAAAGTCACTAAACCAATAGAGATGCCGCGAAAGAATCTAAGGTATTCTCTCTCTTCCTGTTTTATTTTCAAAAGCAAAAACCACGATTGGTGTCAGCTAGATTGCTGGAATTAAGATCTAGAGGTCTTGGATTCAAACCCTTACAATGATGCACCCAACATTATTTTCCTTGGGAAAGACAATTAAGACACATTTTGTCCCACTTGGCCCAAGAGCAAAGGGGCACACGCATCTGCTGGTGAATAAAAGCCTCTGTAACAGACTGGTGTCCTGTCCAGGAGGAAATGTACTATCACCCTTTCCATTTCACAATATAGAAACTAGGACAAGCTATGGCTCTCATAATGGCAAGATATTTGGTCATGAGACACAATCAATGCTCACTACATCATTTGTTTGTTTGCTTCACTGCAATTACCACATGCAGTGATGATGCGTAAATTCAGAGGAAACAGCCAGATGGAAGAGATGTGAAATAGTGAAAGAATGGAAGTAGGACCTACCAGTAGCCCCACCAACCGCCCATGCTTACCATGTCAGCAGCCCTGCTTCCAGGTAAAGTCAATTGAAGTAGAATAAAAACGTTCATGGCACTGCCACATCTACAATCTAGGAGAAACAAATCTGAAAGGCAAAATCATATTTTTATACATGAGAGCTGCATACACACTCTATACCCAAACTCCAGTCATCTCTTGCCTGTATCTTTGCTCGAGTGTGAGTGTTTGTATGTGTGTTTATGCGTCTGTCTTCCTTATACACACCAAATACACACACAACCGCATACAAAAGTCAACAAAATGAACATTAATCTGAGATTTAAAAAATAACTTTTCAATATCTTCACCCCGTTGCAAACTAAAGTTTGTGGTGGGCGCGAAAGAAAGAGAGAGACCACATATCAAAATCTCTCAAGAAATGAAAATAGAATTTTTAAAATGTGTAAAAAATAGACCTTTCAGACACTAGATATCATGTGATCTGTGTGTTGATAAGTGAAATGTGATATCATTTTAACCAATCATTGCAAGTGTGTAGTGTAGGCTTAAGGGGGAAGGGCACCTGAAGCCCTTTTTTTTGCTTTTGAGTTTAAGTTTTTGCTTTTAGTATGTACATGAGTAACTGTCAAAATACAGTCATCCTATTTCTTTGAAAAGTTTGTAGTGTCCTTGGTTGCCATAGAAACGGCCGTCATCTTGGATTTTGACTGAATTTTCAAAATCTATCTTATCCCTTAGTTATGAATAAAAACACTCAAAACCTGTGGAGATCGTCTTTTCCATTCAATATCTAAAGAGTAACGTCGGGTTTTTTCGATGTTTTGGATAGGGTTTTTTTAATGAATGTACAAAAACAGCATTTTTATTACAAAAAGAAACAATTCTCAAAAAGTTTACAATATATTAAAAAAACCCGACGTCATTCTATTAACATTGACAAGAGGAACATATGTGCCAAATATAATACAAATCACTCTGTAAATGGCGGAGAAGATAGAATTTTAGTGTGGAAAAACTACATTTCGAGAAAAATGCAAGTAAAAATATCAAAAGAAAATAACACAAAACAAACACTTCACACAGGTTTCCCTTGTTGTAGCAGCCCCCTTACTCTTTCGACAGTCTCTGACATTGTTACTTATGTAATTGGGATTATAAATCTAGGTTTAGATGTGCACTGTTGTGAAAAAAGACGTCGAAATGACAAGTTTTTTGTTTTTCCTCTATATCCTATGCTTGTGCGCATGTTTACATACACACTAACATAACGTCTCTTATATCACACAGCGATGGGCAGACCCGTCGATCGGTGACGGCAGAAACTAGGTCAAAGTCGGCGTTGCCACATTTAGCGATTAACCGCCAACATACAGGTTTTTACTGCCATTTTCTCAGTCAGTGTTAGGGTACTTTACGCCAAAATTTTGATTGTTTTTACCTACTCTCGCCTACAAAATATTTTGTAAAAAAAAAAAACCGCCATATGGACATTTTCCTACCATGAACTTGTAGATAAATGATCGTTCTACCCAAATATGCAAAGAACAGGAAATCAACCTTTTGGTCCAAAACTCGCCAGTCCAGGTTGCCCCCCCCCCCCCCCCCCCCCCACGGTAGGTTGCAAGGTCTAGATCTCGATCTTAGGTTCCCTACATCACAGGGCATGATGGAAGGAGAGTGTTTATTAAACAATGCACCACTAAGAGAGAGAATATGGTAAATACCATTGTGAATGATTTCGATGTCAAGAGCCATCAAGTTCGACAACTGTTCAGGCCTGGCCAACAATTCGTCAATTCTCTCTGGGCAGTCGGCAGCTGTCTTTTGTAGAACCAAGTTGATGGTCTGCATGGTCACGTGACAATTCAACATGACTTCATTCAGGCTGACGGGTGGCACATCGGGTCTAGAGAGAATGATACATTCAAATGAAATTTCAAGTCCAATGTAATCTAGTAACAAGTACAATACATATCCTAATTTCTGTAGAGTGTAAAGGAACAGGTGACAATACTCCTCTTCCAAAACTGTCTCAGATTTATACTCTCCAGCTGGTGCTACTACCCATTTGCACCTGAGGGAGGAAGGGAAATGTGCAGTAAGTGTCTTTCCTAGGGAAAACAACGTTGAACCTAGTGGCTACTGACACCTCCATATCTAATATACAAATTGTTATTAATTGGGAAACAGTCTTCCATTCACTCAGATTGATGGAACAGATAGGTAATAGGCAATAATATTTATTTTGTTAATTTATTGATTTATTGCTGAAATAAGTATGGATAACATTTTTTTAAATTTTTAATTCCTGGGATAAATCACATTCAATAGATGTGTGGAAAGTTAAATAAATATAACTGTGAAGTTGAGTAACATAATTGAGAAAACATATGTTTCTAAAAGACAAAGCCTTCCTCTATGATTTAAATGGTCAAAACAGCTAATGGAAATTTCATCTCTACATAACAGCATTCAAGGATACTTACCCAAATCCGGATAGAAAGTGTTTCTCTGCTTGTATGAGAAAACTTACAACTGAAAGTAAGATGAGTTGAAAGAACACTCATGAAAATTTTAACAACTATCGTCTTAAGTTTCACTACTGTAACACAATATAAAAAACGCTCCTTTTTTCATTGAATAACATTGAAAATATCCAAAGATATAAACCATTACGTTGTAATACTTATACAACGCAAAAGTAATAATAAAATGTGCATTAACATGACTTACTGACAAAGATGAAAATATCAACGAATCAACCAACCAATCAAGGCACATGTATGAAATCTCTTTAAACAAAAATTTGAGTAAAATTGTGGCGAAATATCTAGAAACGATGTTGTACCCTTAGGAAAGATACTTGCTTTCCTCATTTGACTCAGGGTCTACGGGCCATAACGGCCTTGAAGGAACTTTACTTTTTGTTAGCAACACTCAACACTCACAAACTGCCCACTCGTAAGCCAAAACTTAGTGTCTTTCATAGTACAAGGGTACATAGATATGAAAACAACCGTTGGTCTGCAAGGTTTAAAATCAGCCTCTCTTGTGTTTACAGATTGATAACATTGCCGATTATGCTATAAAAAAACACACCGCTAAATGTAGTAAGATCTTAAGACTAAACAAGAAGCATGAAAGATTAAAATCGCTACTTGAATTTAGAAAGAGTTCTAAAATGCTCACCATGACTGAAAATCTTGAACAAACATCTCTCCCCTGAAAGAAAGATTGATAAGAAATGAACTCTTATCTATGATATGAATTTGACGGTGATGATGAAAGTGATTTAATTTCAATCATTTTAAATGAAAGGCCTGGACATTGAGTAATATGGATTCAATTCTCCAGAGAGGGAAAACAACATCTGAGTATATTGCAAAATCATATGCATGTTTTGTTTCATTGAAATTTACCCAATCCATCATATGCGATGATCTCAGAGTGAATTAAGTGGACACAGCAAGATGAAAGACAAGTGAAAGGAGAGAAAGGAAAGAAGTAACCACTTATAATTTCAATGAAACAAGTTTTCCTTTTGTGCAATAGCTCCAGATACAAATGTTATCCTTTTAGCAAATGTTTCATCTTGTTGCAACAAATCCAGATACAAATGTTGTCCTTTTAGCAAATGTTTCATCTTGTTGCAACAAATCCAGATACAAATGTTATCCTTTTAGCAAATGTTCCATCTTGTTGAAACAAATCCAGATACAAATGTTATTCTTTTAGCAAATGGTTCATTTTGTTGCAACAAATCCAGATACAAATGTTACCATTTGAGCAATTGTTTCATTATTTAGCTGAAAAAAAAGTTTTCCCTTCATTGTGTCGCATCTACAGGTGTCCACCACGGTAAACATCAAACCATAAGCAAAACTGGATGGAATACCTAATTTGAAATTCTCCATTAGGGAATTGATGATATCCACACATTGCCTTGTAGCAGCGTTGATGCCAACCAGTGAAGTATCTATGTGCAGGCATTCTTTCAATTGGTGACAAAGCTGACCTTCAAACTCTCCCCTTGAGAAATCATCCAGACCCTGGAAAAAACTGGAAATAAAATCTGACATTAAACTGCACATTTGGAATATAGGGGTCGTTTTCCATGACCATTTAACTGTGAAGGGTGCCTAATAATAACAGTAAATGGCACTTATATAGCGCTTGATCCCATAGAAAACAGACTTTAAGCAGTTTACAATGGCGGTACTAGAATAACATAATGTACAATACATATACATAGTATGATAAAACGTAGTCATAATTAAATGCATCAGTGTAAAAAGATGGAATTTTAATCCTGATGTAAAAACCGTTAGTGAACTAGCTTAATATATATATATATATATATATATATATATAACCTTATCTGGGGCGGGGGGGGGGGGGGGGGGAGTTCAGAAATGGGGAGCAGAGAATTCAAATGATTGTCCATCGAATTTGTGAGTTATTTTAAGTTTTACTTGGAGAGTTTTGTCATTATTAGTGCTGAGCGATATTTGTTTGTTCTATTGGAATTACCCTGTCTACCATGACGAAATATGACAATAAGTGACAACTACACTAATAAAGACAGAACAAACACGTGACGTTTCGGGTATAACCCTTTGTCAGACAACAAACGAGAAATATCTAGAATCTAGATCTAAGTACTATCTCAGGCATCACACAATGTGATGTCAGAAGAAAAACATAAAGGAGAAAGAAAGGAAGAAAAAGACAGTGATGATAAGAAGCGTAGCAGAGGGGGTGTGAAGAATGAGCGAGAGTGGAAGGTTCAGATCTAGAATAAAATAAAAATATGAAAATAAGTAAGTAATAAAAGGTGAGAAGGAGATAGAGAGAAGGAGAGAAAAGAGAGAGAGAGAGAGAGAAAAAGAAAGAAAAAAAGGCAGGGAAGAAAGAAAGGGAGAGATAGACGTGTGAGTATGGGAAACAAGAATGAAAAAATAGGATAAATATAAGACTAGATCTATATCTCACTGGGTCGAGAAAAGTGAAATGATAGAGAATGAATGATAGGAAGTATCAATCAAGGCAAAAGTTTACACTTAAGGAGCGAAATGTATATAAATTACAAATTTATCGATGCAATAAGGGAAGAGAGTAAACAACTTATCTGAAATTTCAAAAATGCCAGTTAGCACTAGCTGATATTTTCCAAGTTATCAAAGTCTCAAGTATCTGTCTACCATATATCAAGGTGAATCGAGAGAAAACAGCAAGATGAGAGACATGGAAAAGACATAAAGGAAAGAAATAAAGCTACAAGCAGTGTCCGCCTACCAACTGCTCTCAGTGATGAGCGATATCATATGGCCTTTTCACTCCTCCAGTCGGAAACTTTTGTCATATGCACACCCTGAGCTATATTTACCCATAAAATCATCATTGACATTGCAAAGATTCTCATCATTCTCCCTCCCAAGACAAATGCACATAACTATCACATCACTGACCTTGACGTCTAGTCTATATTGTCGAAAGTTATCATTTGATTTCAAATTGCATCCTTTACAACTTCAGCAATGCACTTTGTAGTGACAGAAAGACAGAAAAGTCTACTCCACAAATGATCTGAATTTAAATCAGTTTATGCACATGAGCAGTCTTATCAAAATAAAATAAATATTAATCAATGACATACCTGGCCATGGCCCGTTTTGCAACCAGTCTACTGGGACATTTGAGATACAGCTGTACAAGACATGCAAGATTAGAACAAATGCCGTCCTTGGATTCAGATGTACCCAAAGTTTTGAAGTCTTGAAGAATCTGACAAATAAGGGGAAAAACACCAAAAAGCAAAACATTGCAATGATAATGAAACATCTGACTGCATAATTCAAAATTGCAAGTAAATACAAAGGCAACATTCTTTGAATTATTAAAGCACTGATACACTAAAAGTAAGACATAAGGAAAACATCATTATCATAATCGTAATAATAAGTCTATTAAAGCTAGCCTCTTACAGCCAAAGTTGTACAAAGTTATTCCAATGCTACGCAATAGGAAAAAGGCATATTCAATCCAGTGCTGTGAACATAGTTATAAATTTCGATTAAAATCTAACGTTATGCATGTAGGTAGGCCAATGTCACGCAGAAAGATATTCCACAGCAATACATGTATCTTTATCATAGCTATTGGCAAGCTTAGTGAAACTAACAATATTTATTATAATTAATTGTGTCATGAAATATGTCATGGGACTATCTTTCTTGCTGTTTTCTCATAACGTAATACAAAATGAATGGTGCTTTTCAGACTTATAAGTTATACATATATTATATTGTACAGAGAGAGTATCTCGTGGGGGTCATAAGCCACACTCTTTAATCAAATATGTTTTTGTCATGGCAAGGGCCTATGCATGTGTTAGCTTTTGAGAAAATCGAGTGAGAAGTTGAGAAGTGGTCAAAAGCTATGATCTCTATCTGGGTACAGTTAGTTGGCAGAATTAAATTTTCCACCATAAGTGATGATCTCGAATTTCAAGTTTCTATTAATGAATGAAAATATACTATTTGCTACTTTTGATCTTAGTCATTTGATTGAAAGTAAAGTATAAAACTATCAGGATGTATTTATTTATCTTTTTTGTCATCTTTCTGCTTGATCATATTATTATTTTGTTCAATCCTGTCTATAGGAGGTTCATAACTGAATCATATCATAATTCTATCTCTATGTGTATTGCAATTGTGCATTTAAGCAGTTTTTTTTTCTTTTTCAAAAGTAGTTCTTTCATTGTTCTAATAGATTGTCTTGATCTGTTTTGGGGGTTTTGTTTGTTTGAGTTGTTTGTTTTTTTCTGTTTTTTCATCATTGATGGGCTTTTCCCTAAAGCAATTTATATCTTAATGCAAATATCATTAAATAAGCAGGTACAAAAACAAAACAAAAAGAATTAGTAAGTTCCACAAACACTATAAACAGATAAAGAATTGAAATTTGTGCCACTGATCTCATGATTTCAGAGTGAAACTGTTTAATTATATTATCTCTGTAGCCTGCAAGTAATGATGATACCAATTCATGAATTAGACACATGCTTTGCTTATATTTTGATTTTGTGATGTTTCATGGTGGAGGTCTGCACTTGGGGGTTTTGGTAAGATCTTTAATTTTGCCCGGACTGTCCTGTAAAAAGCAAGGGATCTTAGCGTTCACATAGTTGTGATCTGCACATGGGACCTCCTATTTATCATCCATCTCCGATAGGACTAGGTGTCGATCCACCTACCTGGATCAGGGAGGTAGGTTTTGCTTAAAAAAAAATTACAAGATTTTTTCAACTGTTAGTGGGGCTCGAACCCACTCCTTTTTGATTGAGAGGTGGACACCTTGCCTCTGGAGTCACCTGTGCTAAATGAAAATCAGGAAATAAACAAAGTAATCAGAACAAAAGTTGCCTGAACACATTTGAATTTTAAGATTACTATCAGTATGTCTTATTGTTTAAGTTTTGTTAAAATATCTTGATATACAATGGTAAGCTTTCACACACAAAAAATACCTTCTTAACCCCATTAAGGAACTGCTTTGAGCCATCAGGATGTGGAAGTTTTATTATTTCAGCAGCTAAGGACATGATTGTTTCTCTCCTTTTTTTCTTGTCTATCCTCTCCACTGTGACATTAGGCCTGAGCAGAAAGAAAGAAAATGATTTTTTTGCATCATATCATTTTAATAAAAATTATGACGCAATCAGTATTTTAGATGAGATGTCTTTAATTTGAGTTTCAAAATATTTTTGAGACCTCATTTCAGTCATTTAATTCTCTTTCGTTTTGGATTTTGACCAAATTTTCAAAATCTATCTCCTCTATCTGCAGTGTAGTTGTACGGGACCAGCCACTAACGCTTAGTCTTGCAGGAAGGCCGGGAGTGATGCAAATATACGGGACCCGCCACTAGCATAGGTGTGCTTAGAGTGACCAGCGGCATGCAAATATACTGGACTTTGGCTGAAATTTGGCGATGGTATTCCTATCTGTCAGACTAGATCTAGATCTATACCTTGTGTCACCGGGACATCAATTGTTAAATAAAGAGTACTTAAAAAGTCGTTTAACCCTTTTCAGGCGGGTCCCATATCTTTGCATGCCGCTGGTCACTCTAAGCACACCTACGCCAACGACGGGTCCTGTACATTTGCTTCACTCCCCCGACCATCCAGCAAGACAAAGTGCTATGAGTAGTGGGTCCTGTATAACCGTACTGCAATGCACTCAAATACAGATTTTGGAAATGCCTCTATTCTGACCAATGACGCTGACCAACCCACGCCATGCCAAAACAGAGAAAGTCTATTATTCTAAAGGGTGAAAGTGATAGTTCGTTTCAGTCTAATACACATTTGATATATTTCTTATAAAGAGATACAACAACACACAGTAGCTCTATCTCAAATGCAGGCTGTGGACCCTCTACAAAGTGGACAAAACCAAAGACTCTTATCTTCATATGACCGACGCAACTTTTGGACAGATGTTAATTACTTTAGTAAGAAGCTTCACCCACAAGCAAAGAAATAGTTATTGATATAAATAATAAAAGATATCAGTGGCAAATCACATTGTACACCTATGGTCAGCCTGAATGGAGGGTGTGACCTTCAGTCAATAGAAAGAAACCATGTTCAGGGTTGACCAATCAGGAGCGAGCATTGTGTTCATGGTTATATTGACAAACGTCACATACGTCAAAATATATCTCCACCTCTTTTTTTCACATAAGAATGAAGAGATTAGAGTGTTGAAAGTACAAGGGAAAATTGAAGCTTTCATCTGAGTTCAGTGACCAGCAACAAAGGGACTTTGATCTCTCAAACAAGTCCATTTCACATAGTCATGATGACATGTGGTATCTGGACAAGAGGAAAGGCAGCTATTTGAAATGTATATAGACATTAGAAACTACAAGAGTCTATCTTCCTACTGTAAAGAAAGGACTAAGGAGGAGACTTACATCCAAAAGTGGGGGAAGATGTGAAAAACCACTGGATTGCGTAATGGGTGGGGCTGTTTGGGAGGAGGTGGATTACTATTTAACTGTAGGAAGGGAACTGCCAAGAATACAAAACTATGGTCACTCATGTCATTGTAAAGGAGAAGAGAGGGTGATACTAGTGATAAACATCTAGGGTAGGAAGAGAGTTTTCAAAAAGCACAGGAAGCATGTAGCTGAGGTGTTAGGTCTGGGATAGAGAGTGTTGCCGAAGCTGGGGTGGTACACACTTGTGAAAGCAATAAACCGGGGGCCTATTTCTTTCATCATGAGAATGTGTTACCACCTATGCACACTGGACTAGGTCATGGGATTAGCGAAAGGTGATTGGATATTTAATCTAGTATTAATGTTAAAGTTACTAATACTATTACTATTAGTATTATTGTTCCATCCTTTTATTTAGATGTGAGAATGAAAATGATTCCTTTACAAATAAAGACAAATATTGTTCATTGAAACGCTACTACATAAAAATTCGACACAGCCAGCCATGCTATCAATTAATGACCGGAGTAAAGCCTGACCATGTAGCCATGTGCCCTCCCCCCTACAACTCTATATGTTATCTCATCTCTCTCTCTGCTGTATGTCTGTCTGCACTCTCATTTTCTCCATCCTTATTATTCATCTTTCTTTATCTTCCTCGTTCTTTTTATAAATGTCTCCTTTTTGTTTCCTTTCCTCTTTCCCTTTCTATCCCTCTTCTCCTCTCTCTCTGTCTCTCTTATATATGGCAACTTTCTTTTTGTCTTTTCTTTTTGTTTATTGTTGTTATGAGGCTTACTCTGTTGATGAACATTGCATGATGGGTCGTTGCACCAATGGCTCTATTAGTTTCGTCCAGCATTGTTTAGTATTTATTTGCTTCTATGTCTCCTTGTTGCTTTTATGAAGGTTGGGCACATTGAAGATTTCTCAGCCCTGACCCGTTTTCTATCTATTAGTATATACTTTTCATACTCCTCTTCATTAGTAATGGGCCAACTGCAGTATTATTCCTTTTCATATTTAATAAAAGTAGGCTGTAATAGAGGTTACTGTTAGTAAAGAATGCAATATAACCACGATGACAATAACAAAATTTACAAAAAATGAATTGCCCGCTATATGTCACCTTGAACTAAACAAAGATCAAAACAATCACAAGGTACGTCGTGGTCAAGCGCAGCAGCTTCGTCAGAGGGTCAAGAAAACTATCGGTGCCACGTGCGGAAGGATTCGTAGTCGTACACAGCGGAATGAAATTGTCAATATATTGAGGTCAGCCTTTAAAATTAAAAGGGTTAAGTTTAAACTAGATTCTAGGGTCTGTAGTCCGAATCGTATTTGGTATGAAATGTTGGAAATACTAAAGTGCAATTATCCCTATGACATTTGGCGTTAAAATAACTGGCACTAGATCTAGATCTATATTCTAATTACATTGGTTTTGTGACAATATTTGATACTTAAAAATCACAATCAGTGCCCGGTGCTGGTGGTCCCGGTGGTGGGTGATCAAAATCTGAAAAATAGACAACTAAGCTAAAACTTATACTGTAGCTTACACTTTGGCATAAGGATCTTCTGGAACACAAAGTTTTCAATGCAATGTCACATACTCTATTACCATATATCAGATTATTTACACACATACAAAGTTTATCACTGACGTATAGGCCTATGCACCGGTGATGATTTACACATCGACAGGGCGCAGCCATGATGAAAACATTTCTAATTTTCATTTCGCTCTTTCAGAAGATCTTCAATTTATGAAATGTACACAAAGAGACATGCCGCTATGTCACCTCTATACTTATCGCTCAACCTCATCCACGAAATCAAATGTATCGAAACACTGTTAATATTACTGGAAATAACACATTCTTTTTCACAGACTGTACTCTTATATTGATAGGCGCATGAATCTTATAAATATAGCAGTGGTATTTTCCAAACTTCGTAACAGTATGATATGAGCATATGTTTGGACATTTAGAGTCAAAAAGTTGAGATTTTCAATGGGTTGTGTGTTTTGTTTTCGGGTTTTTTGTTTTTTCGTTTAGCTGTTTGTTGAAATTTTCTGTGGGGGGCAGGGGGACATTCTCTTTCTCGCCTTCTGTATTTTTTAGCGTTCTTTGTTGTTGTTTTGTTTGTATCATTTGGTCTTATGTATTGCTACTTCTATCAATTTGGTACCGCCCTTACATGGCAACATAAATATTGATAGATAGATATTATATATATATATGTATATATATATATATATATATATATATATATATATATAGAGAGAGAGAGAGAGAGAGAGAGAGAGAAAGAGAGAGAGAGAGAGAGAGAGAGAGAGAGAGAGAGAGAGAGAGAGAGAGAGAGATGAATGTTGATAGAAAAATGTAGATAGGCACATATAGATAGATAGATAAATGTACATAGATACATGTAGATAGATATACATATAGATAGATAGATAGGTAGACAATTAGAGAGATATAATATGGATTCATCTTTTTACTTCGCTTAGGAATCGATGTATAAACAGAGCAATATAGATACATAGATAACAAGAAATGAAGATAAATAGACAGGCAAGTAGGTAGATGAATAAGTGTGTGTGTGTGTGTGTGTGTATATATATATATATATATATATATATATATATATATATATATATATATATATATATATATATATATATATATATATATATATATATATATATATATGGCTGGATAAAAGCAGAGAGATAGACAGAGGTGATGGAGCATGTGGAAGAGGAGAGTGTCACAACTGACTCAGTCAAAATGCTGTTACTAATACTACATAGATATATCTATTGCTTTTCTTTCTGATCTCGTTTCATTAAGAATTATTTTCTGTTTTGCCACTTATGCCTCAGTTTTGTTTTCAAATATCATTCTCTGGCAAGCTGTGTAAATCTACATCTAGCTCGACATTCAAAGCCAACATGAAGGCTGATTATTTCGAAAACACCGTGACGTCCCTGACGGGCAAGGAAGGGGCGTTGCACTTCTTCGATCTATAACCTCTTTGGTTTCTCCACAGCTGAAGGTTTCACTTCCGTCAACACAATAAACAAATAGATCCCTGGAGTCATGTGCAGATGATGGTTTGATGTCTCTTATTTATCCTCCATCAACGGAGTAGATCTAAATCTATAATGTATGAGAAGGACAATGAGCTTGTGCCGGAGATTATCCAGCACGTATGCAAATGCTTGAAGCTTCCTCTCAATGCTTGTTCTCTTTTGTCGTCGGATCGTCTTGTATGCTTGGTAAGAAAACAAAGAAGCAACAACAATAACAACTGTAGTAACACAATACACCAACTTAACACCACAGTACAGTTATTTCAGTTAGTAAAGGCATTCTATTCTATGCATTAGCATTAGCGACGATGACTTCAAAACTGACTGTATACTCTATAATACTGCAAAGAGCTGGAAAAAAAAAACAAATTGAGAAAGTAGATCTAGAGATCTAATTGAACTGAGATCTCATTTAGACTTTAGAATCTAAGAATCCTGTCTCAGTGTGGTTGAGTTTTTTTGGAAGGAGTTCCATAGTTGGGTCCCATTCAAGGGATTTACTACAGAGGGTTTATTTTGAAAGAGTGAGATAAAAAGTTGGGACTTGGTTTTTGTGGGGGATAAAAAAAAAAGAAAAATGATTGATCTAAGATCTAGGTGTCAATCCACTTTGACCAGGTGGTAGATTTTACTGGAGAAAATGTTTTCAACTGTTGGTGGGGCTTGAACCCACGACCCATGGGTTGAGAGGCTGACACCCTGCCTCTGGACTATTGAGTCCTCCCCTCTCGCAGGAGGTTTGTGGGTGCAACTGGTAGGTCATACCTTTTCCTTTCACTCTCTTGTTTATCTTTCATCTTGCTTGCTCTCTCTCTCTCTCTCTCTCTCTCTCTCTCTCTCTCTCTCTCTCTCTCTCTCTCTCTCTCTCTCTCTCTCTCTCTCTCTCTCTCTCTCTCACACACACACACACACACACATGTATACACTACTTATAATGGCCATCTTTCAAGGATAAATAAGCTTGCTGTGCTGAGACCTCATCAAGGCCGCTGTGACAGCACACACGAGATTAAGAAAGATAGGAAGGAGAGAGAGAGAGAGATCAAATCATGCACGTCACATTCTAGAATCACATAGATCTAGATCTATCTTACAATATATATATAAATATATCAAAACCAGGAGGGGTGGAAAGGAGGGGAAAGATAGAAGGGTATTTATAAATGTCCAATAATAACAACAAGGTATTACCAGTAGGTGTTATTATTTATGAATTATTACTTTCTTCTTTCTTTCTTTATCAGTTTTCATTCTACCTTTCGGTGTATGGCTTCAGATGCCCGAGATAATCTTTCTCCAGGATGCCTTGTCCTGGCACTTTCTGTTCCTTCCAAAAATGTTAAATTTCTATGCTTCAATTCCTCATTTATATCTTTTTCCCAATTTCTCTGAGTTCTGCCTTTTGGTCTTTTACCTTGGGCTTTAGCACTGTGTACTGATTTAGTTAATAGATTCTATTGTCATTCATTCTGTTTACATGCCCAAACCATCTCAATTGATTTATTTCTATCTTAGTTTTTATGCCATCTGCTTTGGTTTGATCTCTTATTGTTGTGTTTCTGATTTTGTCTCTTTTAGTTTTCCCTATATACTCTTCTTAGATATTTCATTTCAGCTGCCTGTATTCTCTTCTGTCTAATGTCCAGGTTTTGCTGCCATAAGTAGTGATATCCCTCTATAGTTTGAGCATTTTATAGTTGATCCTTTCTTATGTACTGGTACTACCGTTCCCTTTTTCCAGTCGTCTGGCACCTGTTTGGACTTCCATGCTTGTAGGCATATTGCATGTAGTAGTTTGTCCTGCTCTTTCCTTTGGTTTTTAATCATTTCTGGATAAACTTGATCTGCTCCTGGGGCTTTTTTTCTAATTTCACTTTTCTTATAGCTGTTTGGATTTCTTCCATTGATATATCTACATCTTCAACTGTCTCCTCTAGATTACATGTTACTCTTACTAATTTATCTTTACTCCTTGTTTCATACGTTCTTGAAGAATTATATAATTGGTGAAAATGCTTTCTCCATGTTTCCATGATTTGGCTGTCTTTTTCATTATTTCTTCTTTGGCATTCTTAATTTGTCATATTGGGCATGCTTTGGTCTTTCTCATGCTCTTCATTGCCCCCAGAACAGCTTTTGATTTCCTTGATACCTTTCTTGAAGTCTTTGTCCAAAATCTTCCCATTGTTCCTGTTTTGCTTTCCTAACTTCCTCTTTGGCGATAGTTCTTTCATTCACGTAATCTATCCTATCCTCTGGTCTCTTTGTTTGCAAGTATTTCTTCGAGGCATTCTTCTTTTCTTTGATCTTAGACTAGACATTCTCATTCCACCATACTGTTCTTTTCCTATCTCCTTTAATTTGTTTTCTACCACAAATCTCTTCAGTACAACTGAGGAGTGTTTCTTTATACATCTGCCATTCTCTTCTATTGTGCTATCATTCAGATCCATCTGTCTTTCACTGATAAATCTTTTTATCCTAGATTGGTATACCTGTTTTACTACTGGTTTGTTTAGTTCCTCTATTTTGAGTTTAGTAGCTTTCTTCTCTTTCCTTTTCTGTTTGTTTTCTTCAGTCAGTAATCTCATTTTTGGCAATCACTAAGTGATGATCACTAAACATTTCTGCTCCTCTGTTTATTCTTGCATCCAATGTACTGTAAAAAGGGAGCTGCTAACATTGACTTTTCACACCTGTCTTCATTTATCTCTTGTATATTTGTGGATATCTTTATGTGGAAAGAATGTGTTGGCTATTTTCATGTTATTCTTTAGGCAAAAATCTATTAGTCTCTCTCCATTTGGAGAGAGTTGTTGTCTCTCCTTCTTTACCTATTACTCCTCCTGACGTTTCTACATTGTTGCCTCATCTAGCGTTTAATTCTCCTTAAAGCATTACTTCCTGTTTGGGTTTAAGATTCCTTGCAGCTATTTGTAAATTGTTTTCTAAGATATCTTTTTCTTCTTTAGTTGCGTCTTCGTTTGGTCCATAAAAGCTATTAATAATTTAATTACTCGTCCCTTTGGTTTAATATTTACCTCTAATAGTTGTGGGCTTATAAATTTCCAACTTTCTAGTAGCCTTTCATGCCTTTAATGCACAAGGAGACCTACTCCTGCTCTAGCTCTATCTTTAACATCTACTCTGAGAAGATTAAGATATGATTCAGTCCTATATTTTCTATTCCTTGTCCTTTTTTTAGAAGGCCTTCTATTCCGTCATGAGCTGGAATCAAGCTGAGGACCATTATTCATCATTAATGATGAAAAGTGCAGAGATCTATTCGTCATTAGCGTGAACAGTGCCAAGGTCCATTCGCCATTAATAGCGAATACTGCTGACCTTTTTTTAATTGTCTATGATTTTTTTGGTCAATTTTATCAATTTAATATTTTTAGACAATAGAATAGCTAAATCAGTATACAGTGCTAAAATTCAAGGTAAAAGACCAAAAGGCAGGCTTTGGAGAAAGTAGGAAGAAGATATAAAAAAAAAGGCATTAAAGCAAAGAAATTTAATTTTCACGTAAGGAAAAAAATGTCAGGACAGGGCAGCCTGAAGAAAGATCATTTGGTATCTAAACCCATACACCGAAGGTAGAATGGGAGCTGATATTGAAAGAAAAAGAAAATATTTTAAGAAATATTTTCCCTCATTAAATGTCAGTTTCCAAGGTTCAAAACCTAGCTGAATCATAATACCTAGTATTCATCTACAATCATGGAAATTTTCATAGCTAGATCTCTGAAACTTTCTGAGATTTTATGTCTAAACCACTATCTGTGGTTAAAGAATAATTCATAACCTCTTTTCATGGCCAAGTCAACACATTGTTCCACACTTACCGGCATTCAACCACATTTTAGGATCTTTAGAGTATCCTTTAGTAAAAAAACCCATAATTTGTATGATTTGAACTGTGCGATTTGTTGGCTCATACACAGGATAAGTGCGCAAATAGAAATGTACATTATTATTATTATTATTATTATTATTATTATTATTATTATTATTATTATTATGTATTTCAGAGGCAAAGTTGAATGATAGGTGGTAGATTTTTTCTAAGAGTTGTGCTGTTTATTGCCCAATGACGCTGACTTTCAATCAAATATTTTCTCTCTCTTTATCACTAAAAAAATAACCTACATGAACCTCATACAGGTAAAAAGAGAAAATGATGCACTCTCTGATTATTATCATCTAGGGATTGATTGAAAATACTGACGTTTAGTTTATATATGAACTAAATGTTGAGCACTTCCGGACGATTTGAGGTAGCTAGTAATATAAAATTTCTAGATTTCAAAAAGAAAACACTAAGTAAATTTATTTCATATCATTGCTCTTTAAGTATTACTGATTTTGATGTCAAATGCAATTTTACTTGAAATGTTTCTTTTAGGTGCCTGTTGAATGGCTGAAAAGTCTACATCGAGGTCAGATCAGTTCTGCAGCTGAAGTCACTCTGGATGCTTGCACATTGGAGAGGTTGCTTTCAAGATCATGTGATACCATTCCCTCATCTTGGAGAAGAATTTCAGTCAAAGTTCTTAACAAATCCAATGATTGTTATGAAGGGTAAAAAAACGATTTGACAATTTTTCAGCCACCAAATATTTTTCATAAAGTTGTATTGAGATTCAAGAAGTTATTTTATTTATATATATGTTATTTTTTATAATATTAAATTGTTGACAGTTTATAGTTAACTTTTATTCTTTCAATTTACTCGCTTATGTCAACATCTGTTCATTGCCATTTTAGTTTGTGTCTTGCTTTTGGCTCCCTCAGGATTTCTTATCCAAATTTTTCTATTCGTTTTTAACCCTTTTTCATCCCTTTTCTTCCTTTTATTTCTTTTTTTCCATTCTAGAGTCTTTTTATCACATTTGTATTGTAAAACACTTTGAAACTTTTTAAGCGGGGAAAGCGTTTTATAGATAAATTTTTAAAATTCAAAAAATCTTATCATATTGCTTGTATGAAATTGTCTGTGGGTTTTTTTCCTTAGGTTAAGTGGTGACAGCATTGAGAAACAATGGTGCTGCTGGAAGCCTGTACGGTTCATGTCTCACATTGCCATGGAGAATGTCAACAACCTTTGGCATCAATCTCATCTTTGTTTGACATCTCATCAAACTCATCACGGTTCAAGAGATAAAGTGTAAAGGTAAGATGTGCGTAAGGTTTTAAAAGAGCTTAAATGCCTTTTTCTCTGGAAATATCACAGCTTTTTAACCGGAAAAGGGAAGTGCTCAGTTTCAGTAAGCCAGCTACAGCCATGGATGATCTATGGAAAGGGATTAGAGTATGTAATGATTTCAGCTCACAGAAAGTACTGGATGTAATAAAAAAAATTATAAGGCATTTTAAAGTGAGTTGATCACCCTTAAAGTCTGTGTAACTTTGAATATTCTTTTTTTATATAATGTTTTTGGCCCTCAACGTTTTACTACCTTTTAACTTACCTGCCAAATAGATTGCTTTTTCCTCAATATGTTGATGAGCTGTAAAAAAAGATATGAATTTTGTTCAGAGCTATGTAATGATTCAATTTCATCCTCAAAATGTAAAAAGAGGCCTATTGTTGCATTTAGGAGTAAATTTTAAGCAGATAATTCTATTTTCTTCCTCTTTAGTTGTCAACCTTGATGAAACAACTCATTCTACGACTAGGACCGTCAGTTTATGTCAACTTAATTGAGGACATTGACAATGAATTTTTCTGAGACCAAAAGATTCATCGGCTCCCACACCACCCGTCGATGATCAACCAACTGGCAGCAGCAGAGGCAGCAGCTTCTATACCACAGTAGAGTCAGGCGCATACCAAGGCATGGTGCCCCTTGATGCTGCTATTGAAACTGAGCAACACTTCTTTATAGTTCAGCCTTACTTGCAATACACCTTGAATGACATTGTCAAGTTCAGCCCATCCATTTTAGAGAACAGTCATGCTAAACCCTTGTTCATTGTTTATCAGCTTCTTCAAACTATGCACTCATTAC
>JAXRKP010002004.1:0-76411 GCA_037039925.1 Doris montereyensis | reverse complement strand
TTTACTTTTTCATATAAATTTCTGCCTTTTATTTCAGAATCATTTTTTATTGTTTCATATAAATCTCCGCCTTTTGTCCCATCATCTTTAAATTTTATTTGAGATAGTATTTTTCTGAAATTTTTGTTTGCTACAATCTCAGCTAAAAACTCATCTAAACTAGTTAAACCATATACATCATTTGGTTCATATTTACTTTCATCTATTTTTTCTTTTGCTAAGTCAAAATAACCTTGAATTTTTTCCTTGAAAGGTTTATTAAACATTAAAGCATTATCTAAAATAGAATGTACTATTTCATGAGTTAAAACATTAAGAGTAGGTCTTAAGGCATTAAAAATATATTCTTGTTGAATTTTTCGATTTCTTTATCAGCACTAAATAGACTAAATATATCATTAAGCTCTGTTTGTTTATTTTTGATCTTATAGCTATAATTGGCTGACCATCTATATAAGAGAAAAAATCCATTAGCATCTGTGACAAGAAAAGGATCAAACTCATAAAATGTTAAGTTTCTAGGAGCGTGTTTAACAATTTCTTTTAATAATTTGAAATCTCCCTATATTCCCTATTTTTTAACTATTGTTTTTAAATCACTTTTATAATTTTTTTAGTTTTAACTAAATTTTTCATGTCATCTGATACTTCTTTAGTATTAAGATAAACAATATCATTTACTTTTACTTTTTTTAGACCTACCTCCTAGGTCATTATCTTTATTAGTCTTAGCGTTTTTAAGACTGTTTTTTGAATTTAATTCAATAGTATTTTTTAAATTCTCTTTATTTTTATCTGTTTCTATTTGATTTAAAATAGTTTTTAAAGAAGATTCCAGAAGGTTATTCCCATTAAATAAATTAGTAAGAGTTTCTTGAATCAATGCTTTTACTCTTTATAAATTACTCCCTGTGTTTGGTCATTGTTAACTTCTATACCTTCTAATATTCTTCTGAAATTTTCATTTGATATAATCTCAGCTAAAAATTCATCTAAATCAGTTAAACCATATACGTCATAAATATCATATTTACTTGCATCTATTTTTTCTTTTGTTAAATCATAATAACCTTCCATTTTTCTTCTAAAAGCTTTATTTGTTCTTAATGATTTATATAAAATAGAATGAGTTAATTCATGAGTTAAAAATATTAATAGACGG
The DNA here is from genome assembly GCA_037039925.1 of Doris montereyensis. Lineage (NCBI taxonomy): Eukaryota > Metazoa > Mollusca > Gastropoda > Nudibranchia > Dorididae > Doris > Doris montereyensis. The sequence continues at coordinate 75,249 of JAXRKP010002004.1, read as the reverse complement.
AGACAAACTTTTATTAATTAATTTTATTTCTTCTTCTGTTTCTGCAAACTCTAAAGCATCATTAAGCATTTCGTCAATCTCATCCTTTGATTGAATAGAAATAAATGGCTTACCATCTATATAAGAAAAAAGACCACTATAAAAAAGATTATTATGCTCGTAAAAATCCATATTTTTTTTGGAGCATACTTAAGAAGCTCTTTCATTAATTTGGAAATTTCCTTTTTTCCTGTTTTTTTTTTACTATTGATACTAAATCAGTTTTTACCATTTGACCTTCTTTAATTAAATCTTTAATTTGGTCTGATGTTTCTTTATTATCAATTTCTGAAGTTTTTCTCTTTTTTAAATCTGCCTCCTGCATCATTATCTCTATTTTCTTTAGCTTTTCTTAATCTATCATCCCAGCTATTTTCAATAAGACTACCTGAATTATAACTTACAGGATTTCCAGTAGAATCATCTTTAATAGAAACTAATCCAATATTGTCTTTATGTTCGTTTGGCTTATAAGTCTCAATTCTATCCCATGCTATTTCAGAGACTGCTGAAATAACATTCCTAGAAGCTTTTAACTCTACAATATCATCATTTGTGAATCCTTTAAAATGAATTAAATGAGTTTGATTTTTAGAATCTTTATAAGAGAAAATAGTTTCCTGACCTTTTAATATCTTTCCAAATATTGCTTTATTTTTTGCAAGAGAAGGATTAAGAATTATTTTACCACTATTATTTTTAAATAAGGAATGATAGTCGTAGCATTAAAAAATTCTGGATTATTTTGTGCTATACGCTTAATCAATAAAGATTTTTGATTAGAAGTTAATGTTTGATTTTCTTTATTGTTAATATCATAACTAGCATTCTCTGAAACAATTTCTTTATAAGGTTTATCTAATAAATGAAATAAAGACTGTGGTCCTTTCCATCCAGTATGTATTAAATCATAAAGTATTAAATCATTTCTTAAGTCATCAGGTAATTCATTAAACTCTTCTATAACTCTAGTTCTTTGCTCCTCAGGCATTGTTTCATTAAAGAAGCTATTGTTTAATGAAATGTGTTGGTTATTACCTTTAAACTAGCTCTATGGCTTTAGTGAAAAGTAAATTGTTTTTCAGAAGCATCAATACTATTTAAAACATTTTCTTCATCTAATTGTATGATTTGTTTTTTTTAATTTATCTTGATGTTCAGCTATTCTATCAAAAATATTTTTCTCACTATTTTTTTCTGTAACCTTCACTCATATATTCTACTGGAATATTATTTAAGCCCTAATAATCTTGAGGTATAAAATTTCAATATTATCATGTAATCTCTTTGTTGTTGATTGCTTAAATTTCTACTAGTTGATGTTGCTATCGCGTTATAAACAAAGCACCGTCTTTTCTGAAAAAACAGGGTCATGTTTCCTTGAGCAGCTAAATTAAATTCAGCTACTTCTCTGTAGTTAGAAAGAAGGGATTCTTTCTTAATTCAGGAGGAATTATCAGAGCTTCATTACCTTTGTTATTTAAAGTATTATCAAAATCAGTTAATTGAGTTTGAAGAACAAAAGTTTACTTCTAATTTTTTATGACCAGAAGTTATTTTAGATATTTTGTTTAAGTCACTTGTCATTGAAGATAAATAACTCATTAAAGTAAGTATTGAATTTTGATTATCTTCCGTCATTACATTTTCTGTACCTACTGCACTGATATTAATATCGGAAGAGTTATTCTTAGTTAATTTAAGTCCATAAGATTTATTGTTATTTACAGCTTTCCTTATAAGTTCTTCTATGTTTGCTATACTATTTGGACCAGAAAAAACATTCTCTTTATTAGACATTATTTTAGACCATTCTATTGCTACTGGACTATTTAAAATAACTCCTATTTGTCCTAAATCAAAACCTAAATTAGAGAAGTGTTACTGCCATAGCGACAATTATATCCCATTAAAACCAAGATATGAGTATATCCATGTTTAGCATTATCCATTATAATATTAAGGATTTTCCCAGAGTTTATCGTACGACTTTCTTCTCTGCTATCTTCAAATGCTTTAACCTTTCTTTTGTCTATCGTTATTGGTTTAGTTATTTCAGTTTCATAAGAAGATAAGACTCCAATTAAACCATAAATTTGCTGTAATTCCAATATTCTCTACCAGAAAGCAAAGTATTATTATATGATCTTCTTCTTCTAAAGGAGAAAAGTGTAATGATTTTTTGATTAGTATTATCACCATATACTTTATTAACATAGAGAATAGCAGATTCTGCTTCTTCTTTAAAGTCTATAGTTAATTTAATTTCATTTGCCATTTCAGGAGATAACCAATGTTCTTCTATTCCCACCCCACATAACTTCATTCCATTTACTCCATTCCCTTTTCCTTTATGTTGAATAAAGACCATATCACCATCAAAATCTCCTCCAGTAGTTTCTCCTGCAAATTCAAATGGTAATTGTACTTGTGATCCACCAGTAGTATCAAAATCAATAACCTCAAATACTCCAGTTGATTGTGGTCCATGAGAAGGAATACAGTGACGCGTATCATTATCTCCTTCTACATAATATCCTTGAAGTATATTGTCATTAGGTAAATTTCGCCTATCCTACTCCTCTAGCTTTTTTGATTCTTTTCTGCTTCTATTTTTTAAAGCTCTTGAGAATTATCCATAGATAACTTCTTCGTATGTCTTTTTAACGAAGGATGTCCAAGTGTTAAAAGCTCGCGTTTTCTTACTTTATCTTCTAAATACTTTGGGACAACAGCTTCTGCTTTAGTAGAACTACCATCTGATTTTCTAGAGTAAAAAGAAAGACCTTTAGTTCCATTTGTCTTGCCATATTTTTTCTCATACATAGCAGGTTTTTGTTGAGCAATAGTCCCTGGTGTTTTTAATTTATTACCTTCACGCTTTATCATATTAGATAAAGTATTTATTGCTATTTCTCTTAAAGCTGGAGTATTAGCAGACAAACCATCTTCAATCATAAATCTCTGTAACGGATCTACTAAATCTAAATCCATTGCTTCAATTAATAACGCACGAATTTCTTCTTGAGTTCCTTTCTCAATTACATTTCTAATTCTATTGAGATTTTCTTGCTGCATTTCTGCTATTAATCTTTGGATTCTTTCTACTTTATCCATTTGACCATTAACTGTTGCATTAGTTGTTAATGCTCTAATCATTTGAATAGGTGTATTAGCAAAATAAGTCTCTTTATCCATAGCTTGCTGGATAGTAAAGTTATCTCCTGATAACCCTATAAAATCTCCATCTTCATAATAAAATTCATCATATATTTTAGAAGCTTCTTCAAAATTATTATTGTCTGATTTAAACAATAAAGTAAGGTGACTTCCTCTTTCTGTAGGAACATCTACGCCCTCTTTTGATTCAATTAATTTTACAGGTAATTATTTGATTTATTAGAAGATAAAGGAGCAGCATACATAAATGAGTTGGTATTCCTGATAACAAATTAGACTCTAGAGAACCAGTACTTTCTGTATTGCTCCTCTTTTTTCTTCATTAACTCATAGAGCCCTTTAAGTCTTGGATTTTGCTTAACGTATTCTTCATTTATTATAGTAGCATAACCCTTATCATACATATTTTTCCTGTAAACTTAGTATTATTTATGCTCAAGACCAGTTAGTAATATTTTATATCCTTTTCCTAAAGGCATAATATTTCCTCCTGTTTCTTCAAGTCTTTTTGCATCTTCTTCTAAGATACTTGTTCCTGAGTCAGTAGTTTCTTTTCCGTTATGATAATCGTCAATAAAGTATATTGGCTCTAATTGAACATGATTACCAAAAGAAAAAACCAGGTGACAATCCAGATTTAGCTCTTTTATCTCTGTCTTTTATAGGGAATGACGGAAAGAATATCTCATTGAAATAAATGCCGTTAAATGATTGATTAATGACGTACTGAGCAACTAACTCTTTACCTTTAGCATTAAGCTTTCCTTTAGTTAAATAAGGTTCTAATCCTTTAATCCTATTTGTAGATTGTGAATTATTATTTATAAATTCTATTTCACTTTGTATGTCTGACGATAAAATTTTATAAAATTCTTTCAGAGTCATAAATTTCCTAAAGCTTTATATGTATTATAGGCACTCATAACTAAGTCTTTAGCTTTACGATTGAAAACTAATTTCCCATTTTTAAAAGTTCCAACATCTTCAAGATTTATATTAGGAACTTCAAGCGTAAAACTTCTTGGAGAATCAGAAAAATCTACCAGTCTCCATTAAATAAGAGAAATTATTTCTTGTAGATAAAAAAGTAAAGAAATCATTTAATGATTGCTCTGAACTACTACTATTTTTAATTACAGATGCATCTCTAGTATTTTCATTTTTAACTCCACGAAATTGAGATAAACCAATATCTTTCCCTGTTTTTATGCTCTCGTATAGAAAGTCTAAAAGTCTATTAGAATAACGACCTTTTTTAAGTTTTTAGATAATAAATGAGAATACTTTTTCATAAACTCATCTTTCTCCATTCTTAAGGCGTCAGATTTAATTTGATTAATTTCTCTAATAAGGAAATTGTCAATAGCAGAGAAAGGCTCTGGATTTCCTTCTGCATTTTGTACAGTAAAATCAGAGGTATACCTCCTGTTTGTTGCTACAATAGCTAGTATAAAATCACGAACACCTTTTCTAATAGTCTTAGTCCTTTAGCATAAATGCTATCTCCTTTTAATCCATTTTCAGATGTAAGAAAAGCTTTTAATGTTCCTCTTAATGGATAGACTTTGCCATTAAAATTTATAATTCCATCTTTCAGTAGATTTTTTGCCTGTGCACTATTTTGAGTAAAAAATTTTAAAACTTCATAATAATCTTTTTCAGTATATTGATTTTTAATAATATTCTCAGCAGCCTCTTTATAAGCAAAAATCTGTTTAAAAAGTATTTTGAAATTGGCTTGTCTGATTTATTTTTATCATTATAATAAGCAAAAGAGACTTAAATAGATTGTTTAGAATGTTATCTGCCATTGTAATTTCTTTATTACTCAAGCTATTCTGAACACTAAATTTTCCGTCTTTATCTACAAAAGAAGTTACACTATTAATATTTGATTGGTTTTATAAATATAAAACATACTCTGTAAGAGCATTTGTTTGTCAGGTCTTGCCTGTATTTAAAAAGTCATTAAATTCAAAAAGCACACTCACTTTAGAATCTTCTAATCTTCTTATAAAATCAGAACTTCCATGAGCTAATTTAGCTAAAGCATAAAGTTTAACAATTAAAGCTTCTGTGTCAAATACAGGTACTTTTTTTCCAGTTTGTAGGACTGTCTTTATTTTTCTAAAATGTTTTTTTCGTAAAACTTTATTGTAATTCTGAGCAAATCCTTTAATAATTCGAGAAGCTTTACTTACATATCTTAATCTGTTTTTCTCGAAAAAAGCTTCGTAATCATTATCTTCAATGCCATTATCTAAAGCTTCTAATACATCTCTATTCTCATCTTTTCTTAGCTTTTTGCCAAGATATTTTTTACATTTTGTTGAATTTGATAATGTATATCATCAAGCCTCTTAGTAATTCTATCTTCATCTCTTTTTATTGCTTTTGCTCTTCCAACAGAAGAGATGTTTCTTCCTTTTTTATTTCTCCTAAAAATTTATTGAATATATGAGTTTCAAGGTCTGTATATTCTGAATATTGAGAATCATCTAAAGACTCTAAATAAGCTTCTTGATTTGGGTCAGAAGGATGTATAGCTTTAACTGCTCTTTTTTTAATGCTAGCCCACCATCTCTTAGCAAAAAAGAATTGCCTTTTAACTTCGCTTTTTGCTCAAAGAGTTTACTGAACTTCTCAGACAATGGTCCCTCTAATGTAAGCAAAAAACTTCTTCTGCAATTATAGTTTGATCTTCTAAAGGAATTTCTTTTATTATTCCTTTTTTGATTAGAGAATCAATATATTTATCTCTTTGTTCTTCTGTACGATATTCCCAATCTTCTCCGAAAAAAATGTCCTTTCTTTATTCTTTCACCTTTTTTGAAACCTTCTCTATTAATTTGTATTTCATATTCAATTTGATCTTCATAATCTCTAAGAACTTGAGCAACAAGAGTTTTGTTTTGTAAGCAAATTTCATCATTGCTTTTGTATTCTCATCATCTTTTGTTAAATCAAAATAGATGTGAGCTATTTCATGCATGAATACTGAATCTTGATTCCATGATTTTTCATCTATAAATATTGCTCCTGCTAAAAGGTAACCATATCCTTTTTTGCCTATTGCTATTTCCATATTTTCAGTAGCATAAACTCTGGCTTTAAGTCTGGAAACATTCTCTCTAGTTTCTCGTTTATTGTAATAGATTGAGATAAGGCAAAATGATCTATGTCAGGATAAGTATTTTCATTAAATCTTTGAGATAAATTACCAACAAAAGACTTAATTCCACCTCTTATTGCATTTATAAGCTTCCCAAGGATAGACCTCTTTTTACTCTTTCGTTAATCTCTTCATCTTCATCAGAAGGTTCAGTATCTTCATCTTGATTTTTATCTGATTCTGATTTATTGTCATTATCTGTTTGATTATCTGTTTCAGTTTTCTTTTTTCTCTTTTTCTTTTTTTAGATTTCTTTTCAGCATTATCAGTAAAAGCATTTGGGAGCATCATCAGCTTTATTTTCGTCTGATTCTTTCTCTTTTTTCTTTGTTTTTAGATTTAGATTCCCTTTTTCATCGTTTTCAGATAAAGAATCAGAATCTTTATTGTCTTTATTTTTCTCTGCTCTTTTTGTAGCATTTCTTATATACAATGATTCTTCTTCTGTGTCACCTTCATCTTCATCATTGTCTTCATCCTCATTCTGGTTTTGTTCTTCTGGGTCTATCTCTGAATCATTTTCAGTTTCATTATCTAATGATTCAAGAAGATCTACTGCTTCCTTTTTGCATTACTATTTCCTGTAAGTTCATTAATCTTATCAGCAGCAGAATTAATAACATCTTTTTATTTTGTTTTTTAATTCGTCTCTTGATTCACTATTATTAGCCAGATCTTTGATATTATTAACAGCTGAGTCAATAATGTTTTTTGCTTTTTCTTTTAATTCATCTCTTAAATTAGGATCATTATAAAGGTTTTTAACTCCATTGATAGCAGAATTAATAATGTTTTTTGCTTTGCTTTTTAAATCATTATTTCCTTCTTCATCACTATTAGTAGCAAGATTATTAATCTTCTTCATCGCAGAATCAATAATCTCTTTTCCTTTAGCTTTTATTTTACTTATTGACTCATTATTATTAGTAAGTTTATTAACCTGATTAATAGCTGAATCAAGAATCTCTTTGCTTTGCCTCGTAATTGTCCTTTTAATTTAGGGTCATTGTAAATATCTTTAATCTTTTTAGTAGTTGAATTAACAATACTCCTTATTTTGTTTCTTAATTTATTTCCTGAACCACTATTAGTATCATCATCATTATTGTCTTGAAAAAAATTATTAATGCCATCAAGAGCAGAATTAATAATATTTTTTGCTTGACTTCTTAATCCATTATCTGATTCAGATGTCCTTTGAGAGCCTCTAGGAGCTCTTTTCTCTCTTCCCTCTTCGGTCTCATTATCTTTATTACGTTTAGCATTAAATAAATCATTAAAAATATCTCTTGCTCTCTCTCTTAATGGTTTATTTTTCTTTTTAGAAGATTTTTCTTCATTATCAGGGTCAGGATTATTGTTAGGAATATCATTTGGGTCATCATTTCCGTCTGGATTTGGAATAGATTTTCCATCAGCATCTTTAGTCTTGTCTGGGTCAATATCTACTGCACCTCCTCCTTTTAAGAAGACTTTCTTTATTTGCTTTTTGCAAGTGCTATTTTTCTCTCTAAGGCTTCAACTTTTGCAGCTAATAATTTTTCTTCTTTTTCTATTGCTTTTGCTAGACCTACAGGATCACCGGATAAATTTTTATTTAATGTTCTTATTGCTTCTGCTGTTGTAGCTTTTTCAATTTCAACGGATTCAATAAATTCAAACTCCATCATAGAATTCTTCATAAAAGTCTTCTTCCCTTTCAGCTTTAAGGCTTCAATCTCATTAGCGTTTTCAGCAATAGTATCATATAATTTACCATATTCAGCAAACTCTTCTTTTGTTATTTTTTTTTCTGAAAGTAAAGTAGTAACAAAATCAATAAACTGTTCTCCCTTTCCTTCAAAAATTAATTCAGACAATACAGAACGAATATGATACCTTTGCCAAGTTTTTCCTTCTGTTTCTTTCTCATAGATGTTTTTAAAATTCTCTGCTCTATTCTTCATTTTATAAGCTGCATCTGCTTGTTTATTAACCAGCGTTCTTATATTAAAAGTACCAGCAAATAACCCTCCCATTGCTGCTGAAATAGCTCTTGTTGTTTCTGAATCTTTAGAATTGTAATATTCAAAAAATCCTTCAATAGGATTATCAGGATTATAATCTCTAGTTAGATTTCCTTCATAGCCTTCTAAATTTCCATGAACTTCTGCGTATGCTCTCATTTTAGACCATTCTTCCCATGTCTCTTGTATTGTCTCTTCAAAGCCTTCTCCAACAACTTTTCCTCCAAATTTTGCTAGCTTTTTAAATAAAGGAGAGACTGAATTAGTAGCGTGTGCAGCTGCTTTTTTTGCAATTATTTTATTTGCTCCTAACTTTTTATTTTTTTGAGAATCCATTTAATAATCCAGATCCTTTTCCAAAAGTCAATCCCCAAGATAAAATATCAAATCCTGCATATTGAACATTATTAACGAATGTAGAAGACGCCATTTGCCCTAATTCTTTTTGAGTAAATAAAGGATTACCTTCTTCGTCTTTTAAATCTTTATAAGTATTAAAATTTCAGCAGAATTTTGAAGGGAAACTTTAAATTCATTGCTAATCCAGCCGAGCCAGTATTGATTAACTCTCCAAATGATTTTGTTAATGTTCCTTTATCTGTAAGTATTTTTCCTAAAAGACCTTTACCACTTTTATAAAGTTCTTGTGTTCCTTTAGCTCCTTTATAAACACCAGATGTTGCTGTTTTTAAAGTCCCTAGTATATTTGATTTTGAAGCTGATTTTAAAGTCTTTTTAAAAGCTTGTTTTAATCCAAGTTGAAGTGTTTTTTAGCTAATGAACCAGCTCCAAAGCCAATCGCCATTTCTGCCATTTGAGGAGCGAATCCTGCTACGTGTTCAGACCAAAAAAGAAGGATGCATAAAATGAGACATCTTAAATTGTGGGTTCATTAATTCTTGAGGGACATACTGCTGATTCTTTTCTTGTGCATTTCTACCCATTGCTTTCAAAGATTCTGAAAAAGCATTACTCTCTCTTAAACTTTCTTCTGAAAATACCTCTCCATCTATCCAATGAGTCCCAGGAAGTGCAGCCCATAAAGCTTGTGTTGCAGTTCCAAGACCTTCTATTACTGTTCCAAGTCCTTTACCAATCCACTCTCTACATTTTTTAAAAAACCATCAGATACTGCGGAAGGACTATAAGACTTAGGGTCTACATATCCATCTCTTGTGTTTGCTCCTCTGTCAGGATAATAAGAATCTGTAATCTGTTTATCTAATTGTTCTCTTTCTAAATCTTCATTACCCGCATAACCAATAGCAGAAAGATCTGCTCTTTCTGGATCTGAAACAAAGTCATTCTCTGGTCCTCTTTGTTCTAATTCAGAAGCTTGATTAAAGTTTTTTCAAATAAATCATTTACATCATTTCTATTTTGATTTTCTGAAAGGGATTCTTTTCTCTGAGACCTTAAATCGTCTATTAATTTTGCGAAATCTGGCATATCTTAATTCTTTATTGTTTTTTATCTCTAAGGTATCTATAACTTTCATTCCAATAATTGAAAAATCCGTTTTGATCTTTAGATTTATTCTTTTCCATTATAAGGCTCATTATGACAGAATCTGTTTTTTGAGGATTAGCTAAATCTTCATTTATATTTGTATAACCTTCTGCCATTGATTCATTAACTATTTTAGAGAAATTATGATTTTTAACTCCACTAGAATAAATGTCTTTATTCCCTGCTATTTGTGCATTAGCAAGATAATATGATTGAATTAATATGTTTCTATAATCAGGACTTTTAAAATGACTATAAGTTTGTATTTCTTTATTCATTAATAAAGCAGTATCTGTGTCGCCAACGACTGACTTATTATAAAAGTCTTCTGTAATTCTAGTCTTTTTATCAATGTTAGCTTGTTGGATTTTGTATTGTTCATTCATTATTGCACTAGAACGATTTTCGTCAGTAATATCATTCGATTTATCAAATGCATTAATTCCAGATTGTGTTGTCGTTACAGTTGGGTCAAAAGGAATATAATATCTAATAGGATTATCCAAATCTCCTGATTCTAATACAAGAGCCGCTTTAAGTTTTATTGTAGAATCTCCCATAAGCTTATTATAGTTATCTGTTTTCGTTTTATTGATGGTTTCGCTTCCTTCACCATCTACAATATTCATTACTATACTTTCTGTTCCTTCTCCTCCATTTCCTTCTGCTGTCTTCACTATTCCTACTGTAATTACTTCTCCTATTCTGAAATTTCTAGAATCTTTTGAAACATCATTTTTTTCCAATCAGCTACACGAACTCCTGCTGCATCATGCATTTTATTCATTATTGGTAGATCTTTTATTGTTCCATTTTCAATCTTAAAAGTATCTCCTGTTAGATGCTTTGCAACTGCTATATTATTATAATGTAATTCCTTAGAATTTCTGACTTGATAATTTACAAGACCAACACCACCGTCTCCACCATCTACATAATCTCCAGCAGAAGAATTATAAGTTTTTTTAATAGTAGAATCATATAATCCTTTGCCAGCTAGATTATAAATACTCGAATTAAAGTTAGATGTATTTAATGGTTTAGTAGCTATTTCACTATAAAGTTTAGCGTAATTACTAGTCTGTAATGCTTTATATCTTGAATCTCCTGGTGATACTCCGCTTCCACTTCCACTTCCTTTTCCAGCTTTTGTTTCTGCTATGTATCTTGCATTATTTAATGATGCCATTCTATAAGCTTGATTGAGAGCCATTTCTTGATACTTTGCATCTTTTTGCCAGTTAGAACCTTTGACGTTATAATTTTTACTAACAAAAATTTCTAAATCATGCTCCTCTGGAGTCCCTCTATCTGGATAAGTAGTCATCCAGTTACCATATACTTTAGCATAATTTCCATTATGATAAAGAATGTCTTTTGCTGGGATATAAGATGCATCGCTATAATTCGCTGCATCTGGCATCTCAATCTCATTCATCATTCCAGTATAAGTAATGTTTCCTTCTCCTGCTTTATAATAATTATCTAAATTCTGTTTATCTGTTGGATTTATAAGATGTCCCATCCCTTTGCCCTGTAAATCAACAATCCTATCCATATTCTTTTTATTGTTTAAATATTGATTAGATTCATTTGAATTGATGAGTTCATCTTTATAAGTAGACATTATTTTATGTCCACCATTAGCAAAGAACTTTTCCATATCCCCACCATAAGTTTTAATATGTTCTCTAACTCTTTCAGATAAAATTTTAGACTTCTCATTAATTCTTTTTCTATCTGGTGCTAATAATTGGTCAGAGAATTTTGAAACTTCTGCTTTATATGCCTCTTCTTTTAATTGTGCTGCCTCTTTATCACTCCTATCTAAACGCATCTGTTCTCCAAACATCTGCAAAGTGTTAAGTTCTTCTTTTGCGGCTTCACGCTTATTTACATTAGCATATAGCCCCATATAACCTTCTCCTATTGCCCAATTATTCATAATTCTTTTTATTGATTTTAAATAAATTCTAATTCTTCTTTTCTCTTAGCATATAAATCTTGATCATCTAAGTCAATATTTGTACTGTAACCTCCCATGAAACCAAAAGTATTATCGTTATTTGTTTTTTGATTATTCTCTAAATTATTGCTTGTTTCTGGTGCAATAGAAAAATCTGGCATTGAAATAGAATTTGGATTAATATTAATTCCTGATTCTTTATTATTATTTATTTCTGTTTCTGGCATTGAAATAGGATTGTTATTATTGTTTCCCATTTCACTTGTCATCCCTATTATTTCATCTGCAAATTGTGATGAATTGAGATGATTTTCTTGTGCATAATTTAATATATCTATTTTTTCTGTATCATTTAAAAGATTTGTTAATTGTTTAGCTTCCTCAAGCTTTTTATATTTTTTCATATTCTCAGCGTCTATTCTTTTTGATAAGAAATAGTGCCTTTAATATCTCCTTTACCGTTATCTTTTTTATTTGGATCTACACCAAAGTATTTCTGAGAATAAAAAGATTTAAGCATATGCGTTGCACTCCCAGGTTTATTTTCTTTATAATACTGAATGTTATCCATAAGAGATTTCCATCCTGTTTGCATAAGAGACGCTCCAGCTTCTCTTGTTGTTATAGCGTTATCATATTCTCTTTCATTATTTGCAATAGATTTATTAGCTTCAAATTCAGAAATGTATTTTGTAGCTTCATCATATTTTGCTAATGCATCTGTTTTAGCTTTTGCGTCAGCTATTGATAATTCAAGTAGTCCTGTTTGTTTTTGATAATCTAATCTTCCTAAATTACCTAATACAATATTTCTGTTTCCATTAGATGCTCTTACTATTTGGTCCAGACTAGATTGATAAGACTCAGCCAACATTCTTTTTGAATAAGCTTCTTCTTCTGGTCTTAGTCCAATTTGAGAAAGTTTAGCTAATTCAGAAGCATAATTTCTTAAAGTAGAAGATACTTCTTCATCTCTTAAAGGAATTTCTTCCTTAGCCAATGCCTGACCCTGAGCTATTCCAGCAACAGAAGTAATTAAATCAGAATAAGGAAAGTTGTCTTTGTATTCTGATGGATTATATCTTGGCTCATTAGGTTCTTCTCCATTTAGATTCCAATAAGAATTAAAAATATCAAGCGATGCTTTATCATCAGCTTCTTTTTTTTTTTTTCTACATCTACAACAGTCTTATAACCATCTTTTTTTGCTTTATCTTCTGCTTCTTTAATTTGTTTAGGAGTAGGATTAGTAATTCCTGTTTCATTTGAAGAAGCTGTTTCTTTATTTTCAGCAGAAACAGAAGGTTTAAGAACATTAGGAAAAATGAGTTCGGGAATTATTCTATTAGGATCAATTCTATCAACAATACTAATTTTTCCTTGATTTTTTGGGTTTCCATTTCCGTCTCTTTCTCTTAGAAAAAGCTGTTTAGCTGAGCCTTTTTTCCCTTTATTAAGATAATTAGTAAAATCAGTTAAAGTGCTAAGGTCTCGTCCTCTTGTCCCATCATCATTTACAAGTATTAGCTCCTTTCCTTCTGGAGGAGCAGTAAACTTATTTGCCATTTTCTGTGCTTCTCTGAAAACATCTTGAACATTATATACTTTAAATTCTATACCATCTTTTTTATATGTGTAAAATCCTTTTTTAAATTTTTTAAGTTTCGAGCCATCTTTTGCATTTTGACCTAATTTGTTTATAATATATCTATATTCTTCGGGTATATTTCCTTCATGTATATAGCCATTAATAACCCCATTTTCATCATATGTTAATGAAGAAGTATATTTTGATGAATATTCTTCTTTGTTCCGTTTATCTTGCTCACTATCTTCTGTAAATATTTTAGAAAAATCGATAAAAGGTTTTGTTATTGCATCAAAAAAACCTCCTGTTGCGTCTCTTCCAAAATAGGATCAAGATTATTAAGGAATTTTTCAAGTTTAATTGCGTCTTCACTTATTTCTTTATTTATAGGTTCATTTTCTTCATCAATGAATCTATTAAATATGCCAGTACCATTATTCCCATAGAATCCTTGATCATGATATTCATTTCTAAGATCTTCAAGTTTAAGGCCTTTTTTTACATTTCTGGAAATACCAGTAAGATCAATTATTTCTTTTTCTCTAATTTAAATTCTTCCCAATGTTTTTTGAGTTCCTCTTCATTATATATTTTATAATTAGAAACAGCTTCTTCTTTACTAATATGATCTATTCTCATTCTTCTTAATCCTTCGTCATAACGTTCTAAATAAACTTCTGAGCTTGGATTTATTTTTGTTTCTGGTCTGTGTTTGCCAGTCTTAAGATAATTAATAGCTGCTTTTGGTTCAAAATGATAAAACCCACCTATTTGGTCAAAACTTAACCCTCTGTCATGATATTTTTTATATAATTCTACTGTTTTAGGATAAACTAGATTTTTAACATATATTTCAAAATAATGTTCTTGTAATATGTTGTTTTTTTAAAAATACTTCTTTTAAAGCATCATCTGTTATATCTTCATCTGTTGTATATCCTTCCTTTAAAGCAAAGGCTTTTATAGATGGTACTTGAAGTTTATCTTCTTTTGAACTAGGACTCTGAGTTAGATAATATCTAGGAATAAATTGATATTTACCTAATGCTCCTGAGTCTTTTGTTCAATATTATATACTCCATTTGCCTCTTTATATAATCCAGCTTTAAAAGTGCTAAAAAATCTATTGTAGAATTCTTTTTCTTGTTGTTCCTTTTTTTCTTTTTCTCTTCTTCATTCATGATATTAATAATTTAATGATAAATGATTTAATTGAGAACTTCTTAATGCTTGAAGTTTTGAAAGACTTTCTTCTCCATCTTTTGTTCTTTGTTCTTGTTCTCTTCTGGTTTTATTTTCATTAAGCTTATTTCTATAAGCTTCATTTTGCATTCTAAGACGTTTTTTAGAATCACCAATCATATCTACTACGCCAGTACCAAAGCCAATAGCACCACCAATAGCTGCCCCCAAAGGACTAAAAGCAGAGCCGACTTGAGCTCCTTTTGCGGTAAGACTTGCTGTTTGTCCCCAGCTTTCTCCTCAGACTCCGCAACATTATCACTATCATAAGCACTTAATGCTTGTGTGCCAAATTCAAAAGCTCCTACCGCAGCCCCAGCAATTTTAGAACCTTGTCCAGATTCTGTTTCTTTTGCGTTTATTCTATCTATTTTCTTTTCTGCTCTTCCTATTGGATTCATTCCCCCTCTTTTTCTTGCTTTTTCTCCTGCTCTTTTTCTTATATTATTTATTCTGTTATCTATTCTTAATTGTTTCTTATCAATATCTTTATCTGCATAAATATTATCAAATCTATACAAATCTTCATCTGCATCTGATTCTACAGATTCTATAGTTGGTTTTTCAAGAGTATCTTTATATTCTGGCGATGCATAATGATTAATAGTTTGTACATCTTTATTTTGACCATAATTAAATCTATCAGTATTAAACTGTTCTTTAAGATATTTATCATATGCATCATAGTGATTTCTTAAAGGATCTTTGTTTTTATCTATATAATTATTTGATGTCATGATTTTTAATTTTATTGATATGAATGTCGTACAAAGTTAATGAAAGAAAAAATCTACCTTTTTATTATTTTTTGATTCAACTTCTATTTCTATTGTTGCCCATTGACCTCTTAAATCTTCCCAATCATTTCTATTCTTTAATGGTAATGAATGTCTTCCTTCTTTAATTTGATAACGATAATGAAGTCCATTTAAAACTCTTGTTTGTCCAGAGCTTGTATTTATAATCATATTTTTTATTGGATAATCAATATTTATAATTCCTGCCCAATGTTTAAATATTTTTATCAATTCTGGATTAATGTTTATAGTAACTTTAATCTTCATTGTTTTTTTGTCTCCAAAGAAATCTAAAAATAATCCTTTATTTAATTGATGTAAAGAACTAGAGTCTGATCTTTTTATTTTGTGTTTGCAAGTCAGTAACATCTATTGTTTTTGGAGCAAAAATATTTTCATTCCAAACCATATAAATATCATTGTCATAATCAATAAAGCTATTGAAGACTACTAGTTTTTCATTAAAAGAAAGCGTATAATTCTTGTTAGATTTAGTTCTTATTCTAATGTTTGACTCTTTGTATTCATCATCAAAATATCCTTCAATATCAGTTATTTTATCGTCTTCAAAAAGTTCTCTTATTCTTAAATGTAAGTCTCTTTCTATAAGATATGGTTGATCAATTTTTATCCATTCAAAACGATGTTCATCAAAAAACACAAATCCACCAATCTTTTTTGAATTAGATACTATTTCTATTGCCGCTCTACGGATAGAAGTCCCATAATCAGATACTATTTTATGATTAGAAATTCCTTTTCCATCACCTTGTTGCATAGATATTTCTCCTTTAGTAGAAGGTATCATAACATTTTCATCTATCTGTAAAAGGGAGGTTTGTTCTTCTTGTAGAGCATATAGATCATCAAGATATTTAGCTAAATTATACGCAGTCCCTTTGTCTTTTTCTAATTCGTAAAAATTATTAACTCTAAAAGAAGTCCAATTATCAAGATAGTCTCCGAATAATTTAACATCTGATACAGCAATAATATTATTTAGATTTGGGTCGTCTTTAAAATTAAAAGGCTTAGGAATATAAGTTTTTAAAGTATTCTCTTGAAAATAAGCTTCATTGATTAATTCTGACCATTCTCTTTTAAAATCAAATAAACCATCAGTCTTATAAAAAGTTTCTTTATCAGTCCATTTAGTTTCAATAGAACTTTCTAAAACAACAGCATAACACCATGCACCATTATGTTTAGTTCCAATTACATTTTGATTACAATTAGAAGAATCACTCATCATGAAATTAGTAGTAACAGGATCATCATTAAATGTATTCTTATTTCTTACATAAAGCGAAGTATAGCTATCTCCATATACTGTAAATTTTTGTGTATTATTTGTAGTTTTTAAAACTGGTATAGTTTCTCCTAATGGAATAAAAACATTCTTACTATATGCTAATTCTGTTCTACCACCATAAACATTTGATTCATTATTTAATTTAATATTAATTATAGCATGAGTGTCATAACTTTTAGTACTATCTCTGGATAAAGATGTTTCAAAAGGATTTTGATCTATAAAATTTTCTGTAAAAACATCATTATTTGTTTTAATAATAACAGTTTTAAAACCTATTGATACTGTATTTGACTCAAACAATTCAGATTTAAGTCCATCAGGACCAAATAAATTATTACATCTTAAAGCTTGTCTAGAACGTGTCAGATGAAACCAATATTGTTCTTGTAATGCCATAGCATTATTAGAAACCTCATGATTTACTCCTAATTTCGTCCCAGGAATAATATGTCCTCTTTCAAGAATTTCTGCTTCTTTTATTTCAATTAAATCATTTAATCCTCGTTTTTCTAAAAAAACAGATACATTTATAAATGATGGTTTTCTTATTTCTTCTCCGTCAATTTCATCTCTTTGTATTTTTGTGCTGAAATTAGGATATTCTTCTGGAAGATCTAATGCTATATTTCTTTTCCTATGGTCTGTATTTAATCTAGCAATTCTTTGTACTGATCCATTTCTAATTTTTTCACTTGATATTTTATTGAAAATTATATCTGGAGAATCGAAGTAAAATAAAGAACGATTAGTCACTATTCGGTTTTCACCTATATCTGTTCCTTTATCATCACCATAATTTGGGTCTGCATCATATAAAGATAATCCGTTTAAATCATAAGAAGGACCACCATAAAAAGGTAAATTCCATTTATTCGCAACAGCATCTTCAAATCTTAAATTATTTGTAAAAAGATTTGTTCTTTGCATAGGAGCTGATATGCCTTGACATAATATAGTTCTATTAGATTCATTACGTTCTACATAAACAAGTTGATACATTGAGATTAAACTCTGTATTTCGCAAGACAATCTAACTTCAACTTTTAAAGTTGTTTTTTCAGCATATAGTTTGTTTCCTATGACTTTTGAATTAACATAATTGGGAGTATCAGTTATGCTTTTTATAATAACATTTCCTTGATGGTCTAAGTAACGTTTCTCTTCACCTATTTCTGGAATTTTAATATCACCAATAGGTATAGTAAATAATTGATAACCATCAATGTCATATAACTGTATTCCAAGTCTATATATTTCTCCTTTAAAAAATCCTTTTTTTGAATCTGGGGTTTTTATATTAAGTATTGGTTTAGAATCAGAAGATTTAGCTTTCTCTAAGACTTCAATGATTTCAGTTTGATATGTTATTCTTATACCATTACCTTGATTAAATCCAAGGCTTACTGCTCCATATATTAATTCATCAGAAACAGATAAATTTATAAACTTAACATCATCTTCAAAATCTTCTATGATTTGCCTTATGCTATAAGTAAATTTTATATTTGAAAAATCTGTTTGAAGTGTATCTAAAATAGGTGAAAAATGAATTTTCCCAGAAGTAAATTCAATTTTTATATTTGGAAATTTAGTTAAAAACTCTATGTTACTTTGTAAAGTCTCTAACCAATTAAATATTTCTTGAGTATAATCTTCGTATGATTCTCTAGATAATGATTTGAAGTCTTTAGAATAAGTTTCCCCATTTAAAGTATTAAGCAATGTAATTCTAAAACTACTGAAAGCTTGTATTGAGTTATAAACCCTTTGATTAATGTAAAACATTTTATCTTTTTTCTTAGGGTCTATATATCTATATTTTGATGGTTCTGGATTAATTAAACATTCATGAGTTTCTCCTTCTTTAGTCCAAGAATGTAAAGCAAAAGATTGATTTAATCGTAAAACTTCTGCGGGTAATGGATCGTTTCTTAATCCAATAGTAAATAATTTATTTCCCTTAGATGAAATATCAGAACAATATTTCCAAGTATTTTTACGAACTAATAACTCACTTAATGTTAAATCAGAACTAAATTCTGCTTCATTTCCAAAATGCTCAAATGTAACAACTGGTCCTGTGTCAAAAACGCCAAGACTTTTAATTGATGTAGGAGACCCAAAAGCTTCATATTCTACTGCTACACATTCTATTTTATAGAAGTTTTCCCATCCTATTATATTGCATTTTATAGACACACTTTTATTTGTGATTTCCGATATGTCTCCTCCAGCATAATCATAACCTTCATCATCACTAAGTATTTTTACTGATTCTGAAAGAGGACTAAACTCTGTCTCTTGACCATTTTCAGTAATAAGTCTATAAGTATATAATACAGTTCCTGCTTTTAATTCACCATTAGAATTAATAGAAATTACTTTTGGTTGTAATAAAGCGTTTGATTGAAATGAAGATAGCTCTCTACTATTTCTTGATGATAAATTTGAATCTTTTATATTTATTACTCGAAATGGATTTACATAATCTGTGAAATATACTCTCTTGTAAAAATTATTTTCATAGATTCCATAAGTACATATTTTTCCGTCTAAGGGCCAATTAAATAATCCACTCCATAGTAATTCATCATAAATTATTCCAGCACTATCTTTCTTTAAAGAATAAATGCAATCAATAAATTCTTTATTATTTTCAAATTCTCCAGTTAATGTTATTTGACAAGTTTCTAAATTATCTTTATTTAAAATTTCTTCATAGTATTCAGTAAAGTCAATTTCATTACCAGAAGAATTTATACAAGAGAAAGGAATGTTAAAAGATAATGGATCTTTGTTTTCAGTAATAACAGGAATAGAAAATGAACTTAATTCGACTTTTGGCTCTATATCTATTTCTAAAGAATTAACTTCAAAATCAGCAGAAACAGAAAAAGAAGATGCTATTAATTTTTCAATAGTTTCATAATCTACATTAACATTTGTATTTTCATTTCCAGTAATATTAGGCAAACATTTAACGAAAATTATTAATTCATCTTCAAATGCCCAATAACCAAGATGTTTAACAATTTTATCATTTTTATATACTTCTTTTGTTCCTTTAATAGAAGAAAAAGAAGTTACTCCATTATGAGAATATAATCTACCATTTTTTGCATCTTGATAAGATTTCTTAGACTCTTCATTCTCAGCAAAATCTCCTTTTAACCCTTCTATGAAATAATGTAATGCTTCGTAATTTATACGACTGCGATTTCGATTCATAATTTTTGAATTAAATATTATTTATCAAAGATAGATAATAATAAAAACTTTTTTTAAACAAGAAATCCCCATTAAGGGGACTTCATTTTTATTTATTAAATCTATTAATTTACCGTATGAATTTTATTTTTTGAAATACCTAACCATGCGAAAAAAGGTCTTCTTTTCAAATAAGTAATATCATACTCATTACTATAAGCTTCTCTCTCAAATGGGCTATTTCTATACCCATAGATCATCCAAAAGATTACATATAATATGTAAAAGAATATTATACATAATTCTAATTGCTGACGGAAATGTATAGTTTCGTGTCTAATTATTCTTGGACTTAATTTTTTTGTTTTTAAATTGTCTCTTCTTACGAAAAGAATAGGGAATATAGCCATAGCTAAAAATCTGCCTACTGGTATAATTTTTGTTGTATATAATTATTGGTTTCATAATTTTTTTATTTATTTTTTTGTTTTTATTAATGGTACTAATTTCTCTGCACTTTCTCCGAGTACATAACCTCCGATACCTATTTGTAAAAGCTTCCAAGCTTCATCAGATAATCTAAAAGTTAATAGTCCAAAACTATCACATACTACTAATATCAAAAATGATAACATTGTAATAGGTCTCCAGTTACGTTGTAACCAACTTCTTCCTTGTGCTTCTGCACGTATGATGCTTGCCTGCTCTTTTATCTTTTGTTTCTCATAGTCTAAAGCGTTACGCATTGCTTCAAATTCTATTTTCTTTAATTCATTTTTGAGCTGCAACTTTTCTTCTTTGGTAGTTACTACTTCGTCAATAATGCTCTTTACTGGAGTTAAAAAATCTTGTATTATTTTAAAAATATTCATATGGATTTATATTCAATATAAACTGTGTCATTATCTAATAATGCTTTAGAAATTATTCTATACATTCTTTCATAAGCTATCGAAGAAGATCCTATAAACCCATTTGATACATTATTATTATTAACAGTATCGCCAACTAAAAGACAGCCTGCGGTATCTTCAGCAGTATTACCGCAATGGATTAATACATATTTAAAATTAGGGACATCTTTACTTCCAACATTCCTTTGTGAAACGTTGGAAATCTTTTTGATACCTTGCATTAAAACCTCCAACAGTTCGTAATCCTATTTGATATAATCCATCAGGTATGCGAGTTTCTCCAGGTACTTTAATGTCTCGCTGTTCGTCTTCAAGTGTATAGCATTCAAATGTCGTATCTATAGTTAACAACCCTAAAGTACTATCTCCATTATCACTATATCTTAATATTTCGATTTTCATTTTTTTGTTTTTATGATATTCATTTTTTATCTTTATAATAGTATATGTTATACTTACTGACAACAATATTATTTTTAATGCCAACTCTATATGAGTCCACGATAAAACAAACGTTAGTAAATTTACTGTCATTAATTTAGTATCATCAGTTGTCATAATATTCTATTCTAAAGACTCTCCACCAATACGAGTCATTCTAATCCCATGTTGAGTATCAACTACTGAACCTACACCAAATAAGATGCCTAAGTCTCCTGTTCTAAATGTATTATTACCTAGAATAGCTTGCATAGTTTGATTAAACACAGTAGTAGTTGTGCCTCCTTCTGGAGTCCAATTTATTTGTACTCTATGAACATTGTTTACTAACGCAGAACGAAATGATAATCTACCTCCAACAGTTAAACCATTACCAGTTCCACCTGTATTATTAGTATAAGGTAAGTCAGAGTCAAAATTTAACCAACTAATACCTGTTGCTGTATTGCTAATTCTAAAAGTTCGTAAACTATGATTAGTAGGTCTATAACTAGAATCTCTGTTGTCTATACATAATATAGCAGCAAAACTATCTCTACCCAATGAAGCAAATGTTCCTGTCTCATCAATTTCAGAACCGAATACTATTGCAAATCCGATAGTAGAGCCTTCCGCAAAATCAATATCAAAAGAAAAATATGTGGTATCGTTAGGTACAGAGGGTAATACATACAATAAGTTATTACCTTGTTGGTGGTTTGCATTTTCAAAAAATCTACGACCACCTTCAGTTACTACTCTTAATTGTCGGTTAACTCCTGTTCTAGCTGGCGACCCTTGTACGGATACACCGCAAGCTAATATTTCAAGAGGGAAAGTCTTAGCATTCCATTCAATAACAGTTGGTAAATCTGAATAATTAGGTTTGCCGTCAGCAGTAGTCTGAGCTGTTTCTACATCAGTTTGTAGGGTTGCTATCTCAGCACTATTGTCTGTCCCTCCTCCTGCATCACTAATATTTCCTTTTAAGATAAATTGACCGTAGTTATTATTCTCCGTAATCCAATTAGCAAATACTTGTTCGCCTATCCAAGCTTGAACTGGAGCTATATAATGAACCAAATCATCATAAACTCCAAACCTTACAGCAGAAGCATCATACGAAGGATGGTCTGTAACACTAATAACATTAGCTAATCTATCGCTTGTAGCATTTCTTAAGGCAGTTTGTATTTCTCCTTGTAGTGGTAGTCTAGTTATGTCTTCTGTGAACCAAGGAGCAACTGGATTCATATATGTAATTGGTAGCTTACCATTTACATTGATCTCTAATTGTTCCAACATATTTTTAAGGAACTGTGCATAATGAGAAGGGTCTGCAGTAAGCACATCGTGCTCAAATTGATTCCAAAATAAACCTAAATGTCTAACGAATATATTGTTGTCGTCTAGGTTTCTTATTGCCCAACGATGAACTCTAGGAATAAACTCTGAAAGTCTTTCTGCTGGTATATCATCAAAGTCACCATTACCACCTCTAACATCTTCATTGAAAGTAGGGTTAAACATACCATGACCAGGTCTAACTTCGTCAGTATCTCCTCCAAATCCAGCACCTGCGTGAGATATTTGAACTAAATATAAGTCAGGTAAATTGTCTCCGTTATCAATAGCATTTTGCCATTGTCTAGCAAAGTTGTAAGCATTAGTACTAAGATTGCCTGTGCCTGTGTTTCTTCCTAGATTATAAGTAAATGAACTGCTAAAGTTTTCCCAATCCCAATTAGCTTCATTATTTATATTATTCCAAACAGTATTTCGCGTTAATGTTCTAACATTGTTAAATGAAGTGTCTGCTGCTATACCTGCACCTCTTTCTGTATTGCTTTGTCCTGAGAAAAACACTAAACATCCTTGAGGTCTACCTTGTCCTGCATCTGTAGGAGCTTGTAATTCATCAAAAGGAATAGTATAAGTGTTTAAATCTACTGATGAAGTTGTAGGAGTATTAGCTTCACTTTGTGATATTTGAATAAAAGAATTGTTTTCACTACTCCATTTTTTAAATTGATTATCCTCATTATCATTAATAGTTAATCCATCAAATAATACACTTAAAAGAACAGGATTTCCAGTATTAGTTAATTCATAGATACCTCCTGAACCTAAGTTTGTTACTGCAACAGCCGCATTCGTTCCTATTTGACCAGTATAGGCATTTCTTAAAGCGGTTGTGTCAGCATAATTAACAGCATCTATCAAAGCTACTTTGTAAATCTGATGATTGTTTTGATTATGAGCTATCTCTTGGCTATTAGCTTGCGTTACTAAACTATTTAATTTAGTTCTTATACTTGAGCCTAATTCTTGATTATCTATTTGATTTATCATTACTATTGTTTTTATTAGTTAAAATTAATTGTTGCGTTATCATCCCAGCTAGCATTATCATCCCATCCTGTAGAAGGTAAAACTCTACTTTCTAATATTTCTCCTTCTACTGTTATGGTTCTAATATCAGAGCTTGTTGCTCCTCCTCCGTCAGTTACTGTAAGTTTAATCGTATATTCTCCTTCTATTAATTCACTAAGAAGTGTACGAACTGATGAACTATTAGCTAAAACTCCATCGCTTGGACCACTTGTTACTTCCCATAAATAGCTTGATATTACTCCATTAGGAGATTTACTTAATGAACCATCTAATGTAATACTATTTGTTGGTAGAGTTATTGTTTCATCATTATTTACTATTCCAGCTGTTATAGAAGAATCTTGATTAATATGTTTAACAGTATTACTTGGTGTGTTATCATTATACACCAATCTAATTAAATATGTCTGATAATCTTCTAAAGAAGTTATTTCTGCACTATCATCTAAAGTACTAATTGTTTCAGCTGTAGTACTATCTACCCAGTTTACTCCATCATCAGTAGATTGTTGGATTTTAATATTATTTACTCCATTGTTAATTGTCCATTTTACAATTAATTTGTTAGTACTATCGTAAGATACTTTATTAAGAACTATGTCTTTTTTGAACACTACTGCCCCCAGAAGAATAAAGTATAGGAGAAAGAACACTTGAAAGTTCTTCATAAGTTGAATAAACAGTTCCATCAACTTCTATTTCATTTATTAATACTCCATTAAAAAGAAGCTCTTCCTTGTGAATACTTTTTGCTAAAACAGTAAAATATTTTGTGTTGTCAGCTTTATGTTTTTTTATTTGAGAGATATGTTTAAATAATTGATAAGCTTTTGGTTTGATTTCAAAATCACCAGAATATTCTCTTTTATATTTAAAAGTATCTCCATTATTTTCAATAAAAATTCTAATTGACATATTTTTATTCTTTAAAAGTTAACATTTATTGTTTGAGTATTAGTTTCTGATACTAAATTAGTATCTCCGTCTATATCTATCAATCTTATAGTTATGTCTCCTGTAACAGGGACGTCTTCCAAATCAACAGCTAAAGAAAAATATTTCAGATTCTCCAGTTACATTTAACGGAATATCAACAGGAAAAACACCATTCTCATTTATAATTTCATCTCCTATTGTTATTTGATTTTGAGTTGAAGTAGGCCAAGTGTTTTCTGATAGATTTACATTCATTTCAATCTTAGCAGTAGAATCAATATATCCATTTTCAATTTTTAAATATGATTCTATATATTTATAGCCAACTCCATTTTCTTCAACTTCATTTTCATCTTCTGATAAACTCAGCAAAGATGCTTTTCCATCAATATTTATAGTTATAGAATAAGTATCTGTACTATATCCATTTACATTTCCAACTTTATAATTTATTTTTTGAAACGGACTCCCATTTCCAGTAAGTGTATTAAATGTTAATTGATTTAATTCATATTGCATTATAATTTTCTCTGGAGAAATTAATGAGTCTATAAATTCAAGCTCTCCTATATTACTTGTAAACGAAATTATTTTTATTCTATCAACAGCATTATTATATAAAATATGATTCTCTAAATCAATAATAGTATTATTAGAAGAAGTTATTGTTGTATTTTCACTTAATGGTTCTAATGATTTATCTGGAGGGAAATTAATCTTAATAGTAGCTACATTGCTTAATAATTTATCATTCTTTGTTTCATATGTTATCTCATCATAAGGTTCTCCATAATGATTATTATCAGCTTTTTCTGCTGTGATAACATTTTCTTTCTCATACCAAATTCCAGCAACAGCAGGAGCATCATTAACTTTTATAATGGCTCTTTCTGATAAAGAAGGAAATCTAAAACTAGTATAAGACATGTTTTTATTTTTTATGAAACAAATTATCTTTTAGCAAAGTTATGTATTAAATTGTTATTTTTATTTTTATTCAGAAATGCAATCAACATCTATACAAAATTCTTGCTTTTCTGACTCTAATTCTTCTTGACTGTCATCTTTAACAGCAAAAGGGAAACATAAAGAAAATTCATCTTTACTTTTTCTAGTTCCTTTTATTGTTTTAGTTTCTTTTCTTGTTTCAATTGTTCCTTTTAAATATTGGTTTAATATAGAAGAAAACACAGAAGCATCAAAAGAATCACTTGTTGGGCTTGTTTTATCATATTCTCCAGTCCAATTTAACTCTTTTAAAGGTTTAAATCTTTCATCTGATGTTGGCATTGTAGCTGAAAAAGAAAGACTTAAGACACAATTATAATTATCACGAACTCTTATTGTATGATCTCCTTGAGAAATATTCTTGAAAATATTGCTAGTTGAGTAATTATCTTCATTTATGGAATACTCAATAGACAAACCTTCTACAATATTTAATTGAGTTATTTTAATCCCAAGCTCTTCATCAATTAAAATTCTTTTAACTTCAAAATCATTTTCTGATAATTTTTTTGGCAATGATATGGTTACTATTGTTTCTTCCATGATTATTCTATTATTATTGACTGTTTACTGTGACTTTTAATTCATCTGTAAATGTTTCGTTATCATTAAAATTATCACTAAAAATAACTGTCATTTGAAAGAAATAATCTCCTTCAATTAAACCTGTAAAAATAGGACTTGTAGTATCTGAAGAAGTAATAAAAGAATCATTAGGTCCAGAAGTTTGAGCCCAACTAATAGATTCTAATGTGCGGTTACCTTCATAAATTGCTGCATTAAATATAGTAATAGAT
The DNA here is from genome assembly GCA_037039925.1 of Doris montereyensis. NCBI lineage: Eukaryota > Metazoa > Mollusca > Gastropoda > Nudibranchia > Dorididae > Doris > Doris montereyensis. Next base: position 48,759 of record JAXRKP010002004.1, on the reverse strand, counting down.
TCTGTTGGTAATGTTATTTCTCTATCAGGTCCTGCACTAATAGAAGGTAAAGGGTCAGGGTTTACTGTAACATATACTAGATCCTCTGTGGTCTGTCGAGAGGTTGTTCCTGAAAGTAAAGTTGTTATTATTTTTGTTAGCATTTCAAATGCATAGTCTCCTTCAATTAAATCTGAAAAAGTAGGACTTATAGTATCTGAATCAGTAATAGTAGAGTCGTTAGGACCAGAACGCTGAGTCCAACTAATAGATTCTAATGTGCCATCACCTTCATTAATTATTGCGTCATCTATAGTAACAGAGTTTGTTGGTAATTCTATTTCTCTATTAGATCCTGGGTGAGTATTCATTTCAGAAAAGACTCTAATCTTTATTTCATCTATCAATGTATCGTGATTATTAAAAGTAACTGTCATTTGAAACGCATAGTCTCCTTTAATTAAATCTGAAAAAGTAGGGCTTATAGTATCTGAATTAGTAATAGTAGAGTCGTTAGGTCCAGAAGCCTGAGTCCAACTAATAGTTTCTAATGTACTTTCATTTTCATTAATTGTTGGATCACCTATAGTAATAGAGTTTGTTGGTAATTCTATATGTTTATCACGTCCTGCACTAATAGAAGGTGGACGTATAGGCTCAGGATTTACTGTAACTATCATTTCATCTGTCAATGTTTCGTTATTACTAAAAGTAACTGTCATTTGAAATACATAGTCTCCTTCAATTAAATCTGAAAAAGTAGGTCTTATGGTGTCTGAATTATCAATAATAGAAGTGTTAGGTCCAGAAGTTTGAGTCCAATTAATAGATTCTAATGTGCGGTCACCTTCATTAATTTCTGTAAAACTACCTATAGTAACAGAATTTGTTGGTAATGTTATTTCTCTATCATCTCCTGCGTTAATAGAAGGTGAAAGGTCAGGATTTACTGTAACTATCATTTGATCACTTCTAGTTTCTGTATTTTGATTTCCAGAAGATAAAGTTATTGTTGATGTAATTGTTATTTCAAATGTATAGACTCCTTCAATTAAATCTGAGAAAGTAGGTGTTATAGTATCTGAATTAGTAATAGTAGAAGTATTAGGTCCAGAAGCCTGAGTCCATGTAATATCAGTATTATTTTCTTCGTCAGTAGTTGCTATTCTTGCATTATTTATAATAACAGAATTTGTTGGTAATGTTATTTCTCTATCATTACCAGCTTGAGGACTATTTCTTACAATAATATCCATTGTATCACTAACAGTTTTTCCTCCATTATCGGTAACAGTAATTTGAAAAGTATAACTTCCAAGAATTAAATCATAAAACGTAGGGGATAATTCATTTCTACTATCATCATAGCTGTTTTCATTATATTCAGTATCAGAAATCTCTTCCCAGAAAATAGAATCTATTGTTCCGTCATTATCAGATACAGTTGCATCAGTTATAAGAATAAATGCATTTATTCTATGTAATCCAATAAGAGCTAATAAATCAGGACCAGCATCAACTATTGGAGGATTATTAAAGTCAATTACTTTTATATCATAAGAAGCATTTCTTGCTCTAATTATATTTGTTTCAGTACCATCCCAATCAGAATCTATTAGAGTATCATCTACAAATAAAGAATAAGGTTTTATTCCATCAGTTGCTGAAATTTTTATAGATAATTCTTCACAAGAATTTTCAGTTGCTTCTATTACACTATTAATTGTTGCTGGCATTTTTTTTATTTTTATTCTTCAAGAATATAATCTTGATAAAGATTTTCAGTTAATAATATTTCAATATCTGCTTCTGTTTTATAAGTATCAATCTGACCTCTTGATAATCTTTTTCCTTCAATAGCAGCTATACTTTGTAAAGTTATAGAATTAGGAGATGAAATTTCATTAGCATTTTTAGAAATAGGGAATAAAAAGCTTTAAAGAAATCATAGTTGTTTTCAAATATATTTTTAAACTCTAAATAACTTCTTATATAACTATGAGGAGAAGAAGATGCTGTGTTACCAATGAAAGAAAGAACAATAGCATTTGTTTGAGGAATCCAATTTGAACTATTTATATCTGGAGGCAATTGTGTAATGTCTTCCCATAAACCTTTTTCAGTAATTTCTCCAAATGACCCAGTCCAAGGACCGCTTCCAGCAGCAATCCAATTTTCCATTTTTATAGGAATAACATATAATTCTCCTTTATAATCAATATTATTTTCTTTATAATCATCAATCCAATCTTGAAGTACTTTTTTATAGCTACACCATCTACTTCTTTTATTGATACTGTATCAAATACAACATAAATATTAATCTTATTTTCTATTACAAAATCTTCACCTTTTGAGAAAACTATATCATCTCCTACTTTTTCATAAGTATATCCTTCTGATAAATTATCTTTAATAGTAAATTCTAGATTTTCTAGCTCTTCATAAATTATTAAATCAGAACCATCAATCTCAATATTATAATTTAACTTAAAAGTTAATTTCTCAACATCATAAACAAAAAATTCAAGAGGTAATTGTTTTTTTGAAAGAGGAATTTTGTCGTAATATAATTTACCAATTTCATTATCAACATCACCATAAATAAGAAACTTTTTAGGCAAATGATTTTCTTCATCGTTATATTCTTTTGTAAAGTTTGCAAAAGTGAAAAGATGTTCTCTAACTATAGGAGTACAATTATCTTGTACTGTTGGAGCTGTATTCTCTTCTGCTTCAACTGGCGGCGAATCTTCCTGTATAGGATATAAACAGTTAGAAGATATACAACCGTCTTGATAATTAGTCCTTTCATATATCTCTTTTTGACTAAGATTATCATTTCGTTTCATAGCATTAAGAGATTCTTCCGATGGAAAGAAATCTTCTCCTCTTGCTTCTTGTGCTCTAAGCTCAAATGCTTGCTCGTAATCTTTTAATATTATAATTTCCTTCTCCCATAAATGTTTTTGGAGAATATAATTTCCATACTATATAAGAAACAACAGCTTCTGAATGATTATAAGTAGTTACAGGATTTCCTTCTTCATCACATTGAATAGCCCAATATGTAAATATTATTTCTTTTCTTTCTTTTCCGTCACAAATAACAATATGACTTACATTTTCAAAATAAGTTCCTTGAGGGAGTTCTTCATTAGAAGGTCCTACCTTATCTAATTGAACATAATCTTTAGGTTTTTTAAATGAAGTTCCGTCGAAATTACCATTGCCAACATAAAAAATCATTCTTTTCTAATTAAAAAACCAGCATAAGGATTGATTTCTTTTTCAGCACGAGCAATAAGCTTTCTAATAGTAGGATATAAATTACGCATATTTGTAATCCCTGTTTCCTGCTTTACATCTTCTAATATTTGCGAAAAACTATATATTCCAGATAACATCCTTATCGTTTTTTATATTTTTTATCGTTCTATATCCTTTATCTATTAGTTCTTTTGCTGTATAAAGCATAGTAATATCATTTGATTTTTTCCATTCTTTTTCTATTGCAGGAATAACATTACTGCTTCCTGTCATTTTTCTTAAATTAAAAAAAAAGGCTTTATGAAATGGTCTATTATACCAAAAAATACCTAATGAATGTCCTGCTTTTTTTAATTTATCAGGCTCTCTGCCTTTTGGCTTTGAATTATCTTTTCTTATCCAATTACCACATTTATTTATCATAGCATCTCCACCTAGAAAAAAATAAATAGCTTTATCCAAAAAGAATAAATCATATATATATATAGTTAGATATTTCTTTATAATTTTTTTATATAATAAAAATGAAACTTTAAATTTTTTCTGTCTTTGGGCTAAAGTAAGAGATTCAAAACTATTTAACTCTTCATATTTATATTCTGAAAAAGCACTTTTGATTTTTATAACTTCTATTTCTGTTGCTCCTTGTTCCATAATTAATAAATATTATTATTTTTAATTAGTCTCAGCTGTGTTGTTGTATGGATTATTATAGGCTCTCTTATTATTAGCAGAGCCTCCTCCTGCTATATTTTGATTTTCATGGTATCTAACATTATCAGATCTTGAATTTTGAATCTCATCTCTTTTAGCTACAGCCATTACACCAAATTCTTTCTGTAAAATCTGAGCTCTTAATTCATGTTCTTTTTCAGAAGGGAATGGATAAATATCAGTTTCCCAATTATACTCTGGAGAATCATCTGGATTTTGTAATACACCATAAAAATCTATAATGACAGAACCTCTTTTCCCTTGATTTATTTGCTTTTGAGATTCATTAGTAATACTTGTGATAAGAGAACTTATTTCAGTCCCAGAACTGAACCCATTTGTTGTATTCCCACCAGAAAGAGTAACTCTTTGTCCTTGTGATTTTGCATTAACTAAATTTTGACCAAAAAAATTCTTTTTATAAAGATTGTATTCTTCTGAATTAATTAAAGGAATAGTAATCCCGTTCTTCTCTAAATAAAACCCTTGATTTTCTCTAAATCTAATTGTTTTAGGAATAACACAAGTAAACTCATTCGTAAGTTCTGTTTTTTCGAATTTCAATTTTACTAATTGAAAGACTTCATCATCTACAGTCATACCATTTTTATAATACTTCCTTAAGCATTCAGAACGATAAACACTTAAATAAGATCTCATTAATCTTTCGGTTATTCGCTCATCTTCATTATGCTCTGCATCACGAATAGTGTTTAAGATATTATAGATTATTTCTTGCTCTGTTCTCATTATCTACTTCTTTTTCCAAATGTTTCAGTAAATCTATAATTTACAGTAGCTGATATATCTCCAGAAGTAAATCTTAAAGAATCAGCAGTTTTTAATAAAATTTTTTCAATAGAAATATCTGGAAGGTTTACTATTCTTTTTGTTAGTTCATCAATTTCTGTAAATATTGGTTTACTAACGTAGCTTATTAAAGCTTTAGTGTAAGGAAGATTACTAACGCCTACATCAATTTTAAATAGATTTCCTAATCTAAATATTTGTGGATATTCTGGAGATGCTTTTCTAAAAGGATCTCTTTTATAAGATTCTCTTTGTCCTTCTTTTAAAATTGAAGCTCTCTTAGCTTTTTGTTTTTCAAAACGATCAACAGGATCTAAATACAATGGGACCAGACTGATTAATCTTAAATAATCAGCTGGCTCTGGTAAATTCCAGATATTACTTTCATAAACATCCTGAACAATAGTATATTTTGACCTTTTTAATTAAGGTTTTTATATCATCAGAAATCTCTTGTGAAGATTCTGCATATTCTGTTGTTTCTCGGATAAAATCTAATGCGGTAGTTATAAAACGATTTAACTTGATAGGTAAAGGAAATAAATCACTTCCCATTTTATCAAGCAACTCGTCTAAATATCTATCACACCAGTCTAAAGTATATCTATCCATTGTTTAAAATATTAGGACATTATTGTCCCTGCTAAAGCTTCTTTTTACTTTTGCCTGATGTCCAGCAAAGATTTCACTATTTTGTTCGTAATACACAACTAAATGATCGTCTGACGCTCCAATAGGTCTGTCTCCAATTTTATAAATACCTCCTATATCTGTAATTATACCAATGTTTTTTAATTCATTAATATAAAACTTCATTTCTGTTGTTTTAATATTATTAATGGCGTTTAAAACTTATCTCTTGATACTTTTGAAGACTGGATATATTTATCCAAAGATTTAGTTAATTGAATTTTATATCGTTTAGAATTTGTAATGCTTGAACGATAAGAAACTCCAAAATTTGAACACAACCAAACTAGCTTTTCTTTTGACAAAGGTTTATTTTTTGAAAACAAAATCCCTCTTGCTTCAATTAATTCAACTTCATTGTCATAGCTGTCTGTTTCTATTTTATCAATATTAGTGATTGTGAATTTAGGATTAGGTTTTTTTAAATTTGACTTTACTAAAACTTCATGATCTTCTTTATTCATTCCACCAATCTTAACATCTGGATGCTGAATAAACACCATTACATTATGTCTATCAACTTCATTATCATCTGGCTTATAATTGACAAAAATCTTATCAATAATAAGTGAATCAACTGCTCCAGAAGGTGTCTTAAATTGCACTCTGTCATTGACGGTTTTACCGTATGGCACGAATGCGTTAATGTTTGTTAAAGCAAATTTCTTTTTGTCGCGATTTACATCTAAACGAAATTTACCTATAACGGGAACATTATTCTTTCCGAGTTTTACTGATTTACTTTCATTCATTTTTTTTAATTTTTAATTTTATTTTATGGTTAATAATTATTGAAATATAAAAAAGCAGGTGGCCTAAACCACCTACTTAATTTTTTTAAACTCACTATTTAATAGTAGGGAAATTTTGCAATAGCAGCGTTTCCAGCTAATGCTCCTCCACTATATTTTCCTTCTCCTCGTATGACTGCACAAGTATCTTCTACATAACAAATTGGGAACAATTCAGATAAGTAGTGTACCATAGCACCATCAAAACCAGTTGAAGCAAACATAGAATCATCGTGTCCTGGAGCTAAAGAATGCATACCATTAACGTATTTCTTTTTGAAGAAACGACCTTGACCTCTAGTAAAGAGTTCAAAGTTAGATACTCCGTCAAATTGAGTTACATTTAGTATGTACATATTTCCAGTACCTACAAGTCCTCCAGAGCGATTGTTTAATCCAGGATGAGAAAATAACTCATCTAACATAAATATAAACTCATTTCCTTTGTACTCATAAGATTTAACAGAAAAACCAAGTTTAACTGCGTCACCAGAAGTAATATTCATAACCATATTGGTAGCATGTCCAGCACCTACTGGTCCGCCTTTGGCAACATCCCAACCAACAAGTTTCTTCATTTCTCTATCCCAATTATCATACGCAATTGGATCTCCAATTACCATAAAGGTATTTCCACTTGCTCCAGCAGGAGAGTTAGAAGTAAGAACATTACATACACCTTCGAGTAAATAAGAACTAAATCCACCAGCTCCACCATTAACATTATAAGATAAGTCAATAGTGTCTTTGATTTGTCTAACCCAACCATCAGAGGTTCGTGGTGGCAATGTACCTGCTTCTGGATTCATATTGGCAGAGGTCAATAGATTTTTACCTGCATTCTCAAACCAAGAATGAGTTGAAGGGTCCATTGAACTTACAGAAAAACGACAAGCCAATTCTAACATAATACCAAATGTTTCATCAGCTAACCATTCCTGTTTGTATTGCCACATACCATCTCCACCATTGCCTTTCATAGCTTGTGATTGAGAAGAAGGAGAACACCATACGACTTCTCTTTGGTCTAAAGCATTACCAGTAAAGGTTAATGTATAACGAGAAATGAATGAATAGAATATCTTCCAGTAAGTCTGGTCGTATCTTTGATAACCTCTCATAGAACCTTCTCCATAGTAGTTACCGCCTTCCATTAAAACTTCATCTTCATTCAAAGAATCTTCGTTCCAGTCTTCTGACTTTCCTACTACTTTAAAATCTAATACGAAATGATCTCCAGTACTAGAAGGTCTAATTCTTTGAATCCAAAGTAAAGTTCCTAAACCACTATCTAATACAACAGAGTCTTGAGGATTAAATTTATCTCCGTAAACATTGTTTGCAGGATCATGCTTGATTGCTATAGAGCCAAGCATATCTGTCTTAACATTAGTAGCACTTGCCGTACCAGAATAAGTTACACCTGTAACAGAAGTCATATCTGGTTTTGGACTCGCTGCGTCATACCATTCTCCAATTACCGCAGCTCCTAAACTATAAGCTGGTTTAATATTAAGAGAGCGGAACTTTACACGATAACCATTATCATGAATTTCCTTATTTGCTTTCTTAATCATTTTGTCTGGGCTTCTTAAGCCTCCATCAATTCTCCCTGTGTGAAACAAGAATGAAGTGAATTTTGTATATCTCTCAAAACGAGAAATTACCTTGTTGTGTACTGCAAAATCCTTATTCATTTGAGAAGTTAAGGATAACTCCTCTGTGTGAATTTGAGGATTAAAAGTCTCTCTTGTACCTTGAAATAACATAATTTAATTTGTTTTATAATTAATAAATAATTTTCACTTTAGAATTTAAAGATTTTCCAATTAATCAGCAAGCCAATTATTTATCGGAAATAAAACAATCAAAAATCTTTATCGACCTGTCGACTATAAGAAATCTAATCCTGATCCTGCAACACGTTGAGGAGCTTTATCTTTATTTTCTATTTTTTCGACCGTAGGTAATCCCCACGAACTTTTCCTATCAATACTACCACCTTGTCCATTTGACGAATTTTTCATCGCCTGTACAAGAGGTGTTTTAGATGCTTTTTTGTCATCGCCTAATAAGGCGTCAACAGCAGCTTTTATTCCTTCTCCGTACGTTGGACCACCAAGCTTTTGCGTAATGCTCTCTCGGTGTTTTAAATATGTCGCAAACTCGGCTACAAGGTTTGGGTCGTCATTGACAGTTTTTGCAAACTCTCCAGAAGTCACACTTTTATATATTTCTTTTGCTTCATCTGGAGAAACTCTTACACCAAAAACTCCTTGTTTTGCTATAGCTTTTATGCCATTCTGCAAATTAAGTCTGTTTTGTGTAATTTTATTTTTAGCTTCCTTATCTCTTACGGAAGTAATTTTTGTTTTTTCTATTTCATTTTTAGAAATTACATCTTTGACATCTCTACGAACGTTATCAGCAAATAATTTACGCATAGTATTATTATCTTCATACTCTGAATATTCTGCTTCTAAATCAATTTCAAATTCTTCTGTGCCAATAAGATGTTGTTTGTTTTGTTGAGTATAAGACTTTGCTAAATCACTTTTTAGTTTTTCTTTTACTACTGTCTCATCTGATTGAGAAATAAAAGAATTTGCTTGTGTTAAAACATCATCAATTTTTTTTAGTTCAACAGTTTCTTTATCAGTTGGAGATATATTATCTTTTTCAATTTTATATCCTCTTGCTTTTAACCTTTCAATTAAATCATCTTCACTTTCTACGTCCTCTTCTTCTTCTTTTGGTTGAGCCTCTACAGCTAAATCATCCTCAAAATTTATTTCATTTGGGTCTATAATATCGTTTTCTTCATTAGTGTTTTTTACATCAGTAGCATTTGATTGTTCTTGATTTAAAGAGTTTTCTTCTGACTGAATAAAGTCTTCAAAAAGAATATCATCATCATTATCAGACGAAACAGATATAGGTTCATTAAAGACATCATAAGGATTAGTGTTGTCTTCAACTTCGTTAGATAATACCTCAAAGTCTTCTGTGTCATTATTTTCTACATTCATAATATTAATAGTTTAATTGTTTTTATTATTTCTACAAAATTAGATTATTTTTTTATAAAATTATATTTCTTCTTTAAAGGTCATTTTCATCTTGATTTTCATCCTGACTCTTGATTGCTAAATCTTTTTCTATATCTGCCATTTTACGAAGATTAGAAGAAACTTCTTTTTCTCTAGTATCATCAGCTTTACTATTAGCATAAATCTTAGCAACTTCAATATCTTTTTGATAACCTTCTCGTTTAAGTTCTGCTTCTCCCTCAGATTTAACTTGCTCTTGTTCTGCTTGCTGTTGAGCTATTTCTTGTTGAGCTTTATTGTTTTCTTCTTTCAATTTATTTAAAGCTTTAACTCCACGATCTAAAATTGATTCAGCTTCTGTTGATCCATCAGCATTCCAAATTTTAATTAAATCAAGCATTAATTCTGGAGATTGTGCATTTCCAAAAGTTTGTTGTGCTATCTCATCAATACGTTTTTTCCGTTCGTATTCTTTTCTATTGTCTCCAATATAAATTCCTAAATCATCAATAAAGAAATCTGGGAATATTTGTAAAAATTGCATTTGATTGTCTCCTCCAAAATAAGTAAAAACCTCATTTTCTTTATAAATATGTTTTGCTTTTTAAAACAAGTCTTTCAAGTAAAGTTTCTACAAAAGTATCAAAGATTCCAAAGTATTCTTCTATTCTATCTGAATGTTGCTCGTAACTTATTTCAGCAACAGTTGCTTTTTGATATGGATTTTGACCACTTTTTATTCCAGAAATTTTATCACTTAAATCTTCAATAAGACCTAGCAAAGCTGTTAACTCTTGCATACGTCCTCGCTGATACATTCACAGAAGAAGCATAAGGATTAGCTCTTTTGTCTCGTGAGTTTATTATTTGAATGCGATCTCTTTTAAATAATAATTTACTTTTTCTAAAGCTTTTTCTGCTCCAAACTTCATCCATTCTTTAGGGATGTTAGCTAAGTCATAGACCATAGCATTTCCATCTATTTGACGCATATTTAATCTGATCTCATAAAGTATTTCTGATGCAAAATCTTGTAAGTAAACAAGTTTTTTAGCAAGAGAACGAATCTCCCAGTCCCAATAGTATTATCATCAATCATTCCTACTACTGGTAAAAATCGTTTTTTAGGAGATCCAACAGTCTTTAATTGATTTTCTAAAGAACCATAAGAAAGAACAATGTCTGGTCCTATCATAGTAATATGCCTTACATCATCAATCTCAATCATTTTTATACTGTCACGATTTCTAGTTTTATCACCTTCTTTAATATCTTGTATTCTTCTTTTTTGTTTTTTTGGTTTTCAATAACTTTAAATCTAACTTTTTCCTTGATTTCCACATCATAGATACTACTCTAGGTCTTAAGGCTGTTCCTTCTTTTTTTATACCAGTTAAGATTAGAAGTACCACTCATTTCAGAATTAGTACTATGAGCATTTGAATAATTTTCTATTATATTTTTTTGGTTAAGATCTAATTCAAAAGTATTATATATATCATTTATACTCATGTACTTGTCAAAAAAGAAAATAAATTCAAATCTTTTTGTACTGTTTCATTTGGATCTATATCATAAAAACAATCTAAAACATGAGGGATAAATATAGATGGATGACCTTCTTTTTCATCAAGAAAACTAAAAACTCTGCCAGAGATTAGATAGTGTTTTAAGCATTCAAATATTTTTTTTTCTTTTTCTTTCCGAACTAATAAATTTTGATACAATATATCTTCGGTTACCTCTTCTGATATTGTTCTATAATCTTTAGAAAAAAATTCTTCAATATCTGGTGGAATAGTAATTTCTGGTTGAGGTGTTTCAGGAGTAAATCCTAAACTAGATTGCATCTCTTTATTAACTTCTCTTAATATTTTTTCAGAGATTAAATCAATTTTAGCATCTAATTTCTTAATTACTGCTTTTTCATTATTAACAAGACATTTACGTTTTAAAGGTCTTTTTCTATACTTACCTACAAGCTCTTCATCTTAGCTTCAATAAGAGGATAAACAACATATTGAGGTCCGAAGTTTTCCCACATCTTTCGGTTATCATTGCTCGTATTTTTTTATCTTCTTCAACACTTAATTGAGCAGAATAAGCGTAGTATAAATCTCTAATTTCTTTTTTCTTAAGAGCATAATCATCTGATGAAGAATAAGACAAGTAGCCCATAATATGTTGCTTATGCCATTCCATATCTTTTGCTTTCAGCTATTCTTTGATTTGGGAAACTATATATACTCATTTTATTTCAATATTAAATATCTACACTTACGACAAAGATACATCCTAAATCTAATTTACTTAATTTGTTCTTTTTCAACAGCTATTCTCTACTTTTCCATCCTTCTTGTTCTTTCATAACGATACTCAATATTGAGGCGTCTACTCCTAGACTTTTTGCTCTTTCTTCATATTCAGCTTGTTTTTTTTTAAAATAGCTTCTGAATTAGCTTTTTTAGTCTCTACATAGTTTTTATATTCAGCGGCGTTTAAATCTCTTTCTGGAATAAATTGTTCTATTTCAACAGTATCTTTATAAGAACTTATTCTCAGCTTACCATCTGTATCTACATAATATTTATGTGGACTTTGAAATGAAGGATTGTCATAAGAAATATTTCCATTTTCTATTCCATCTGTAATTTCATCAAAAATATCCATGCGATGTAATAAACATAATCCATAAGTCATAGCAATATCAGTATTCTTATCTCCAAACTTTATTAAATCTAAAATTACTAAAGGAATAAAACATTTATGTATATTCTCTTTAACTTCTGAGACCAGCATCTTAGTAAGAATTGTTTTTATTGTGGCATTCATTCTTATACCATCTTTGTTTTTATGATTATCTGTTTTTGCTTCTTCAATATTTGGTTTCCTTTTAAATATTCATGAGCTCCAACATCATAAAAATAACGTATAATATGAAATTTAGTATACTCTATAAGTACTTCTATATCCCAGTAAACAGCAAATTTTACTGCATTTTCATAAAAGACATCATCGTCAAACGAACCGTCTCCACGTTCTACTAAAACACCAACAGGATAATTAAATTCTCTTGATGGTCCAGTAAAACATCTATAAGCCATAACGCAACCAGAAGATACATCGCTTTTTGTATCGTCTACCTCTTCATCATAACTATCACAACCTCCTATATCTGGCTTATATGATAGGTTTGTTATAGATGGATTTATTGGTGATCCTTGCTTCCAGACAGGACCATTGTCATCTAAAACAAACTTTATTTTAATTTCATTTGAAATTCTAATTTTTGTTTTTTCTTTTATTGTTTTTGCACGCTGTAATAACATTGTAACCTTTGGAGTGTCTTTCCAATCTAAACGACCACGAATTACTGGTTCTATAGCGTTACCTTCATTGATTTCTTTTAATTGAAAGTTTAACTTTATTAAATCTAAAATACCTCCTTTTGTTTTTAAAAATACTTCTGCTGGGTCAAGTGGATATGATTGAACGTGCTTAATATAAGTTTCTCTTGATTTTGATGCTCGCACACGAGCTTTAAGAATATATTTCTTAGCAACAGCCCTATCGGTAACACCAGTATCATGATTAAAAAAGAAATAGTTTTTTTGCTTTTTTCATCTGGAACACCGTCCCCAGGATAATAGTAGTTAGCAGGGACAAAAAGAGGTTTTAAATTATATGCAGAATGATTTTTCCACATCTCTAAATCCTTTAGCTCCTTTATCAACTTCTCCACCTGTTCCATAAACAACAGGAACTCCAAATTGATTATGACCATCCCTAAAACATGGCTCGGTAGCTTTAAAAGAAGCAGTAGAGTTTTCAAATAATCCCATCTCTTCAAAATAAACTTTAGAGTATGACCCGCCTTCAAAAGCAGAACTATCAGCATACATCGTTTTAACTCTAATTAAAGATTGTATTCCAAGATTTTTAGTCTGTTTATTTATTCTATCTACATAACCTAATTTTAACTCATTATCATTTCTAGTAATATTACCATGTCTATAAGAAGGATGAACATTATCTAATGAGAATTTAAGTTTATCATAAAACTCTTGTGCTTTGTCATCTTTTCCTGCACACAAACCTATAAGATTGTGTTGAAAAAAAGTTAACTCATAATTGGCGTCAAGTACATTTATCTCTGATAGACCAACCCTTCTCGGTTTAGTTATAATTAAACCATGTCCATTGTTTTCAGCCCCTTCTATTTCTAAAAACAACCAATGATCTAAATCTCTATAAAATGGATTCATAGGTCTTTTCTTTCTAAGAACTTTAGGAGGCAATCCAAGTATTTTACAAAAATTCAAATAATAAAAATGCTTTCCAGTTATTCTTGCCATACCCTTTAGGCTTATAACCATTATAACAATAATAATCCATCTCATCCCAAAAATCATCATAATCAATTGTCCCTGGTTTTAAAGTTTCAGATAGTTTTTTTATTTTTTCATTATAAACTATTGGAGAATAAAGTTTTGGTTTCCAACTAGATTTTCTAGAAAGACTTAATATATTAGGAATATCAATTTTTGGAAACTGTGACATATAAAAACAACAAAAGAGTATTTACAAAGTTATAAATACTCTTTATTAAAATTAATTTAATCGAAATTTATTTAAAAAGATTAGAAATTTCTTCTAGCTTTGTTTTTAATTGAGATTTATATTTAGATAATTCTTGTGTTGCTTTTCTTCGTCTTACTACTTCTAAACTTAGCTTTTCTTTTAATAAAGGATTTCCTTCTTTTGATTTTAAAATAAGATTTAATTCTTGTTGAGATTTAAGATGAATTAATATATTCGTTCTCTTTAAAAGAAAATTAATTTGATCATGTGTTAGACTTTCAAAGTCTTCTACTATATCAATTAATCCTGTTTTTTTTAGTAATTCTAATTTCTCATCTTTTTTTAATTGCTCTGACATAACTGTAAATATTAAATAACCGTAAACATTAAACATTAAATTAAAAGGATTAAAATGGACCACTTGTACCCAACTTTAATCTGTCTGGATTCTCAAGTCCTTCTCCTTGATTGGCAAACTTACTATTTTTTCTTGACTTTATATCATTCTCTATTCTAGAGAGCTCATAACCATTATTAGTAGCTGATTTTTTTATAGCTTCTTTTTTATCAAAACGATTGTTAAACTTTTCAATCGTTGTTTCATGGTTTCTTAATGCTCTGCTAAGTTTATCAATCTCTACATCATCTTCTGCGGTATTCGCAGCTTTAATCTTATTAAGCAATCTCATTTTAATCTCTCGATTAATACGTTCTTGCTCTAAATCTGGATTAAATTGTAATAAAGAATAAGATTCAAAAGCTTTAGAAACAATAATATTGTCTAATGAAAAAGCATTCCTTTTGCCATAAACTTCTTCCATAGCTCTTATTGGTCTCTCTCTCTCCCCATAATGATTAAAAGGAGATAGATAATCACAAGACAATGCTACTACTGTAATTGCTTCAATTCCTTTTTTGTTATATAAATCACGAAATGATTTTATAGCCTTCCAGCCAGAATTATTCGGTTCATCACTTAATAATCCTGTGTCAGGATTTATCTCAATTAAGTACATTACAATAAAACTCTTTTTAAGTAAATATTTATTTCTATTCTCATTATATTCATCTATCAAAGTCTTAAATTGTCTATAAGTAAACCATAAGTGATATTTTTCAGATATTATTTTATGTCTATCTTCCTTCCCCATTCCTGAATAAATAACACCTAGTATATCATATAGAAATCCAACCTTATAATTCTTTTTATGTTTTTTTGAATTAACCTTTAAAGTGTCAAGATCATTTGGAGTCATAAAAAAACAAAATCCATTTTTTAAATTCTCATACAAATATTGCTTAACCTCTAAAGACATTTTTTCTTTAGGGTTGATTACAGTAAAATCTATTTCCTTTAAGTATAACATAAATTATATTTTATTTTTTCCTTTAAGGTCAAAATAAGCTTTATCTATTTTAAACATCATCTTATTTATGAGTTCAGACTCAAAATCAAATCCTATTTTTTTTTCAGAACGAGACTCTATCTCTAATTGTATTTCCTTAAGATTTTCTAAAGCTTCTTTAGCTTTATCTTTAAACTTTTTGCTTTTTAATTTTACTTCAAAAAAAGTAGGATTTACAAGAGCAATAGACTTTAGTTTTTGAGAACCATTTTCTAATTGTCGTATGTAAGCCATAAGCTTATCAGATAATATCGCTAATTCAGCAATTGATGTTTCTTTAATTTCCATATTATTCTTGTTTTAAAAGAACAAAGATAGCGGAAAAAACTTCATTAAATTTATTTTTAAAACAAAAAAACCACCTATAGATATTTAGGTGGTTTTTCCCGAAAAATAACAAATAACACTTAGTATATAAGAATGAAAACTTACAGATACAAAGATACAATTATTTTTTTAATTCTATTTCTTTATATTCTATTAATTTATTTTGGAAAATGTTTTTAGTAAACCACTTCCCTTTAGAGCTTGCTATAAATATTTCACCAAATTTATCATTTGTTACAGGATAGTAATGATAAGTCCTTCCGTTTTTAAATATTACTCTCATTACTCCAATTTTTTTGTTTTCATTATACTCCCAACCAACTTGTGCTACATTTCCAGAATGGATTGTGTACATTTTACCTTTAAAATTTTTCATAATTATTGTTTTTTTTTGTTTATTTCTTAAAGCTTTCAAAGTCATCTGGTAAATCGCTTAAACCAGAAAGAATAGTAGATCCAAATTCAATGCCTTTATTACTTATAGTAACTTCATCAGATGGCAACGTAAAACCACAAGCTTGACTATGCCCTCCTCCCCCATATTGATTTGCTATCTCTAAAATATTAACATCCTTTGTCGTATACATAGAAAAAGAATATAACCCCGTCTTTCCATTGAATTGAAAAGACATCATTATATCATGTATCTCAGACCAATAAAAACCATCAAAAGCCATAGAACTATATCCTCCACAATTAATAGCTAAAACCTTATAAGTATTCTCCTTAAACCTTAAATCAAATTCAAATGAATTTCTTTTAAATTGATATTCATATTGTTTCTTTTGATAATTAAGAATTGATTTGCCAACAAGATGTATGTCTGTTAAAGAAAATGAATCTGATGAGTCTAATTCATATAAAATCTTATGTATCTTTTCAGGTGTGTCATACTCACGCATAGCCATCTGTATAGGTAATACATAACCATCCCAATCTAATGTGTCTGTTGTAAACATTTTCTCTCTATTGTTTCGCCAAGTGTCATATTGACCAAGTAAAGAAACTAACTTCCTTGAGTTTTCTTTTAAATTTCTTGCAAACATACTTATAGCCATCTCACAAGCTGATAACTTTTCAGAATAATAATAAATCATATTCATCTTACGGACATCAATGCATTTAATTAATCCATTTACATCACTTCGGATAATATCATATTTGTTCTCTTCACAGTACTTTAATAAATCATTATAAGCAGATAAATGATGATCAACCCATGTGAACTCTAAGCACCCTTTACCTAGTGTTTCCATACGGTCCATAGGCATAGATACATCAATCATCATAGTTGCTTTGCCTTTAAATTTTCTTGTATCTAACTTCTCCCCATAGTCATAACCAAATAACTTACAGAAATCTCCATACCTTTTTTGATGAGAAAAAATAACAGCCCCAGAGGTTAAACCATCTAAATCCTTTGAATGATAAATACAATAATCCATTTTTTTTAATTAAATTTTTTAGCAATAAAATCTCTTATTAATACACATTGTTCAAACATATCATTATCTGAGTAAGCCTGTAAAATCTCATCCAACTCTTTTCTAGATCCCTTGTCAAGCCATGTCTCAAACTCTTCTACATTCTTGAAATTCCCAACGAAATTATAAGGAGACATTATCTCTAAATAAATTAAATCCGATTCTGATCCTAACATTCCTTATAACTAAATTAATATTCACAAAAATACTTGAAAAAACTTCAATAACAAATATTATAACAAAAAAAAATGAAAGCCAAATAAATGACTCTCACTTTTTTTAAAAATAATTGAAAGATTAATTAAGCTTTCTTATTCTTAATAGAACTAACCTCCTTCCTAATTTCTCCAGTCAATGTCTTAATACTTAGCATTGCTTTTCTTAACCTCGTTCCAGCAGTATTATTGCCCCCGTAAAACTTCTCAGCATCCTCTTTTGATCCTAATACTAATGTCTCTAACTCTTTAAATTTTTTCATGATAATTGTTTTTTTTTGTTTGTTTAAATTTATTTTATTTCTGTAGCTAATATCTCATAGTCATTAATGCTTAATAAAGACTCACCTCTATATGCGAAAACAGTCCCACTATGAAATCCGTGATGAACAATGTCCCCTATATTAATCCCTTTTATATCAGAACCAACAGCAAGAACAGTACCCTTACTCTCTAAACCTTCCTGTGAATCACTCTTTCCTAAAATAATCCCAGACTCTGTCTTCTCTCTCTTTGTGTCTATCTTTCGTAAAATTAATCGAACAGGAGCACACGATAATTTTATACTTTTCTTTGTCATATTATATCATCTTTAAATTAGTAAAATACAAAGCTACTTGAAGTTTGTTCAAGTAACAAACTTTTTTATAAAAAACTTTTAACAACAGAAATAAATAAAATATCCTTTGTTCGCTGATGCTTCGATAATTCAGAATAATCAACAATACAAGGATGTGTCTTAGCTTTAACATCTTTAACCTCCCCATAAACCCAACCATCCTTTAATTTATCTATCTTCCAATTCTCATGCAAGGAAGATGGTCCAGCCTTAGGATTTCTTAAAAGAAATAAAACACCATCTTTAGCACTCTTCTTCTGCCACTCAGGGGCTTCACTCCATGGAAGCTGTGACAAATCATTATGTGCTAAACAATAAACACGATTTATCTCATGACAAGCCCTTGCAATAGTCTCCGTGCGATCAATAATCTTTTCTATAACCATAATAAATATCTGTTTTTAATTAATGTTTTATCTTATTACCTACCCAAGTGCCACTCGTACTAATAGTATCATCACTCAATGAAGTAGACCATGTCCCATTACATGTCCCACTCAAATAAAAAATGCCAGTAAACATAATCGTAGAGTTATCAGAGTCTTCTATAATAGCCCTGTAATTACCTTCCTCATCAACAAGACCCGCAGAAATAAATTCTACCCCCTTATTGTCAATAATCAATCCGTCAGTAGTCCCATCTCCATTTACAACTAATCTCCATTTTCCTACATTATCACCACCATAAACACCAATCCACTCCCCTGCATATATCCTGCTAGATAATGTCGTCTTACTGCAAGCCTTACTAAGGCATACAATGAAGAAAAGTAAAACTATTCCAGAAATAATTGAAAGATAATTTAATAGCCTTAAAATGTTCTCGTTGTTCATAATCTAATTATTCAAAAAACAAAAGTATATAAAAATATTGAAAGATGAAGTAACTTCAAGTAAGAAAAAAAAAATAAAATATTTTCTCTGATAGGACTATCCGGTGAAACCTCCCATAGGGAAATTAAAATTTCCCCAAGGGGGGTCTCGTTAAAAACCACAAAAAGAGAGTTCGTTTGAACTCCTGCTGCGGATAGTCCGCAGTTGTATTTTCTAACTCCATTAAAACCAAATATTATGGATACGAAACTTAAAAGAAGAGCTTTCCAAGCTCTAAGATCAACGTTCAAGGTATTGCACTTTGCTCAGCAAAGTGCAGCTGATATAACGTTAGAAACCGAAGCACGGCTTCTTGCTGACAATAATCCTAGGTCTAGGAATCTTTGTCGGAACAACAGACTTGCATCAACTATACAGATGCAGGCTGATGCTCTCGACAATTATGATAGGCTTAGCGGTAAAGCTAAAGCATTGTTTAAAAATGCTCGTGCTAACAAGGACAAAGACCTAAGTTATTCACTTAGGTAATTGTCCTACAACTATTGTCATCATTCATGATGCATCTGAATGATGGCAATTAATAAATTAATTCTAACTTTTAAAGCAGGAGTGCATCGTACTCAAAAATCTTATGAAAACTTATGTTTTAACTCTTGAATACAGTAAAGGGAAATCTGAAAAGAAATACTTTTCAGATGAAAAAGAAGCTAATGACAATTATGATTGTCACTTAGCTTTTACTAACCCTTCACCTGATAAAGGTAATTTCACTATTACCTTAATGTCTATGGAAGTTATCGTAGATGAAGAATCGCCTAATGTCTATTGTGATGACGAAGGCAATCTTGACTACGATTATGAAGTAGACATTGACTATGATCTACTAAGGGTTGATGTTCTACCCTTAGAGGATTATATGAATTGGTTGACTGATTCTGAATTAGAATTGCTTAATTCTTAATCAATTAAACCACAAAAAACGATGTTGCTTATGATGCATCTAAGCAACATCATTAAATTAATTTTAACTTCTAAATTTTAAACCTTATGAAAACTATGACTACAAAAGAACGCTTAACAGCTACAATGCAAACAAGATTTGCATTGTATGAAAAAGCTATTTTAAAAAACAACGACGCTATCTCAGCTGGAGTTGGAATAGCCACAGGTGCTGCCGTAGGCACTTATGTTGGAGCAGCATCAACAACTATTGTTGTTTCTGTTACACCAATAGCAGGAGCGATAGCAACACAGAAAATAATCGTTGAAAACGGTGTATTATATCTGTGTAAGGTATCTAGCCCGCTATGGTTCAAGATATTCCTTGGACTTGCTGTTGGTGGTGCTGTTGCCTATATCACTTATATGGGCGTTTCAATGTTGATTGACCAACTCAAAAAATAGTATTAATCATGAAACAAACTGCAATATTTGCTGTTGTATGTGTCATTGGCTTAGGCATTGGCACAGCAATAGCTAGCTATATATTCTTCGGATTAATAACGTTACTAGGCTTCATCTGTTTGGTGGAGTCTATGCCACCGTTAAAATGGTTTGTCATTAGAACGACTGGTTTCATTGATGTAGCTATATTCTTTGCTACAATCTTTGCTACAGTTAAGTTAGGGACGCTAATTACAGCGTCTCTAACAATAGCTGGATTAGGCTATACTATGGTGTATGCACCTTATGTTAGACGTATATCTGCCAGTCAAAAGGCAGACAGAAGAAGAAGGAGGTTCAGGCGACTATAATAATGCCATGATATTATTTAGTAATGACTAAATAAGTTTATTAATCTATAATTTTAACTATTAAAACCTCTCGATGTATAGGCAATCGTTATCTAATTATGAAACGATTAAAAACCAAGGTAAGAGACGCAATCATTGATACGTCTTGCGTAGCTCTAGGAGCAATTCATTTTGTTAGTCAAACCTCAGCAGATATAGCTATGAGTATTGAAGCATCTTTAAAGATGAGATCAACAGGGGAAGTCCCTGAAGACATCAAAAAAGAACGTATGCTTCGTACCATCATACGTCAACGCTGGGTGTTAGACAGATATGAAGCAGCTCAAGAGCGTTTATCTAGACGCAAGGCTCATCAAAATGTAAGTGCGTTTGCGGATAAAGATCCTTTAGGAGACATTCCGTCAGAACACTACCAAATAAATCCAATGTTAATCAATAAAAACTATCAACTATGAAAACACAACGAAGAAGACGATTTAACAAATTTGCTAAATCACTATCAGAAATATATAATCGCGAGTATAAAGAGGTCGAGCAATTATATTTCAAAATGAACAGCGATGTAGAAGCTACAAAAGCTATTCTAAACCTAACCTCTAATTAATTAATCTTTAAAGTCTGATTGCAAGGAGTATAAATACGTGCTACCAATTATCATGAAAATATCTGTAAACAAATTCGTAACTCCTGATGCTCAGGTTAAACTCTCGAGCATCATGGTAGACCCTAAAGAACGTAAAGCTACGCTCACATTAGGAACAAAAGAGAAAGGTAAAAGGAAATTTACCGAAAGAGAAGTGGTGGCTACCATCACTTCTGAACTGTATCATTGGTTGACACAGTTCAAAGACGAGAAAGTCAAGGTTGAAGCTGACAACACTCAAGGTTTTCAATTCATTAAAACAGGCAATCGTTCTACTGGATTTCAGAAATTCCTTGCTAAAAGTGGTAAGAAATTCAAGCCTGGTATTCTTCAATCAATGGAGTTTGTTTCTCATAACAACTCTAAGGAATATCAAGAAAATCCTTTTAGGCTAGTTGTCTTCAAGGATAGAGCAGTATTAACTCTGGTTAATATTCCTAGCAAAGCTCGTAGAGAAGTCATCGACCTCAGTACTGGTGAAGTCAAAACAACCTACCATCAAAAGTATGGTAAGTTTGCTGACAACTCTGTTACTAAAGCCTTTGTAAGACCAGAGAGATACAGAAGACTAGTCGAAGAGACAGTAACGAAAGTTAACGTTATTTCTTAAAGACTCTCAACTTGTCTGCCTTGACCAACAATTCAGCGTTAGCAGGCTCATGATTCATTCTACTGAGTGATCGTGTAGCCTGCTCCTGTTGGTCTAATAACCGCATGTCAGAGACAAACTCTTTCCATTGCATAGTAGTCATAACATTGATATAATAATAATTAACAAAGTAATTATGTTTACTTGTCTTTGTGATTATATCTAAGTCTGTAAGTATCTTAATAGCTTCATAAAATTTTGCCTTGCTCATTAAACCATCTTTATAGTTTAATGTTATCTGTTGGCTCATTTTATAACTGCCTCTTGTCGTCTTTAAATGTGACAATATGTAAGTAAATAGCTTGCTTGAAGAATACTTAGAGACTATTACTGCTCCTATATCTGGTGTAATAAATAGCCCTCTCATAGTAGAGTGATTTTTATTATAATGAAATGTTTTGTATTTTTGTCGAAACATTTTTGGTTTGATGTTTATCTATGTTTTAAGCCATATTCTCCTACCTAAAGAATATGGCTTTTTTTATGTCACAAATCTAACACTTTTTATCATATTATAGTCAAAAATATAGCTCAACTTTTGACTATATTATAGGAAAAAGTGAAAATGACCTAAAAAAAAGGTTCATATTATAGTCAAAACATAATACATTCATAGACTATATCATTAACTAATATAGATGTAATATTAAAAAGCTAGCACGTTATATATATATATATATACTATAATATATACTACGCTATAGTAATATTATATAGACTATTATAGTACTATTATATTACTAATATTGTTATACTATAGTTATATATTATAATATATACTATTATTGTGCTATAATGCTTGTTATTAGTCTATTAAAGAGACTACCTTAATAAGGAATAATAGTTAATAATATAGTTAATAATATATATATAATATTGTTATAATATTATTACATATATGCTTTATGTCCTTATTGATGATAATAGTTATATATATATATATTATAATATATTAATAATAGTATTATAAAGTATTGTATTATGGTTATCGTTACTGGTTATATAATTTCGGCGGGCAATATTAAGTTCAAAAAAGGTTATTAATAAATAAATAATAAAGTTATGTATTTAGGTTATTTTACAACGAATGGAGTGGGTTATAGTGACCCTAGCATACGATTATTTCCTGATGATGATAGTTCATTGTCTGGTATAACACGTAGTAGTAGTTGGGTTTTATCTGAGTTATTAAATATATTTGATTGTGACTTAGAGTTTCTTGGTAAGTTAGACTCTAAGGAATCAATTGAATCTATTTATGACTTTAACATTAGTTTAAAGGACAATAATAGTGATGATTCTTACAGATTAGGTAGAAAGTATATATCTCCTAATAAGCATCACATTTTGTTTATAAACAGTCACATTAACGATGTTAAATTACATAGTTATGATAAGTTATCTGAGTTAATGTTGTGCAAGGATGGATTGATAATGGATTATAGACCTATAATGGAGATAAACTATGGTAAGGATTACATTAGTTGGGAATCTGATGAAGGTTTTATCTACTTACGTTTTATTACTGGTAAGGACATTAAAATACTTAATACTAGGGTTAGTTAGGTTGATATAGAATTGAAATGTTTAATTAAAAACAAAAAAAATATGAAAACTATTGATAAAAAAAGAGAAACGACTATAAGTATTATTGCTTATAAAGAACCATTTAAGTCTGCTCTTAGGAAGGGTTGGGGTTGTGGGTATGTTTATATACCAAAGGAGCATCCAATCTTAATAAAGTTAACCTTTGATCCTAATTTTCGAATTTACTTAGAGCCAGATGGTTTTAGTGATGATATTACATTATCCGAATGGAGTAAAGACGGAGAGCATTATATAATTGGATTTGACACAGCTCATTTAAGAAGTAATAGTATTGCTAATGACAAGGCTTATGTGTTAAGGACGGTTAAAGAATTAAAGTCTTTAGTAGATGCTTATACTTTAGAAGATGCTAAGGAAGAGTATGATTTGCATATTGAAAATCTAAAATTAAAGAGGGATAAAGAATTAAAATCTTTGAGGGATAAAGAATTAAAGTCTTTGGCAGATGTTTGTATTTTAGAAAATGTTAAGCTAGAGTGTGAATTGCAGATTGAAAATCTAAAGTTAAGAGCAATAAAGTTCGTTAATATGGAAGGATTTAGATCATAAAACAATTAATTAAAAACAATAAATTATGGAAACAGATATGAAGCTTGTGCTTGAAATAGCTTTGCAAATAAGAGAAAATGGTTTTAAAGATTTTTCTTTTAGACGATTTAAAGATTTCAAATAAAATTGGATGGACCGTTGCTCATAGGTTAGCAAAAGGAGGGTATACAGATTTCAGTAAAGAAGTAAGAAAGTATTCAACGAATTCTGGTTGGACTGTAGCACATGAGATGGCAGAGAGTCATACGGATTTTACTGATGAAGAGATGAGATTTGCAGACAGGTTTGGTGATACTGTTGCACACATAATGGCAGAAAAGGGATATACTAACTTTACAGACTTTCAGATGAGTCTATCAAACAATAGATGTTGGAGTGTTGCTCATGTTATGGCTGAAAAAGGTTATACAAATTTCACAGATGAGCAAGTTAAGATAGCAGATAATAATAATTTTACTGTTGATCACGTAATGACTAATAAAAAGATTTTTAATTTTGATTTTTAATTTTCTGAAAAAACAATAAACTATGAAAAAAGTAAAATTTAATGATTGGGTTTGTGAAGCAAAACTTGGTAAGTATCCTGATGGAAGTAGACTTTTGTATTTAACAGATGCAGAAGAATTCATAGGAGAGAGAATCGCTACGTGTAGTGTTTATTTAGACAATAGACCAAAACTTGTAGATAGAATCTATAAATCCTTATGGTGATGGTATTGTTAGTTTTTGTAGGCTAACACCAGAATCCTTAAAGGAGTTAGGTTAGTAATTAACTATTTTAGCGTATTGCTTTAAAGAGTCTAGGATAATAATCTTAGACTCTTTTTAATTAAAAAATTTATTATAAAGATTATTAAATATCTTTGCTTGGTTATATAACCTTTAAATATTTTAATTATGGTACGAATAAATAGTGTTAATCCGACTATAACGGATTCGAGCGATTCTAGATTTACTGAACTTGTCAATCATCCTAACAGATGGCTTATGACAGGTTTCATTGGCGATGCTGATGTTTACTCAGGTAGAGGTTCACAGCATATCCACTCAGTTCACAATCTAACAAAAGAAGTAAGTGTTGGTGATTTTGTTTTGTTAGGCAATAGACAGGAGTAGTAACGTGAGTTAGTTAAAAGACTCATCTGATGTTCTCATTGGCTTAAAAGTTTATGAGGATATGCGTTATTTACCTTTTGATTATTGGGATAACCCTTCATCGTTTGGTTACAACAACGATACTACAAAACAGGGAAGAACGGTAAACTATGTTTTTGGTAAGGATTCATCTTCAAATGGAATTAGGAATGGTGGTGGTGCAGTTGTATTGTTTCAAGGAATGATACAGGTAGTACATCAGTATACCAATGATCCTGCTAGCTGGAACAAGGTTGCACAAGCTGCGGCACAGTATCAAGAGCAGCAAGAAGCAGATTCATAAAACCACAAAAACAAATCAAGACTAAGGCATACCGAACAGTATGCCTTTTTTTATGTGTTATCTTCTCATTTTTAGCTTTTCTTTTGTTTAAGGACAGAGAAGTCGTGAAAGAAATTTAAAGCTCTTAAATCGCTTAATTTTAACTTTAAATAAAAATGATAATTATGTAGGATAAAAACAAATTACAATTAGAGCATGTCCGATAGTATGCTTTTTTCGTGCCTCAGCTTTCGTATTTAGAGGTTCGAGTATGATGGCGACATAGAAGACCTATAAAAATTTTAAGGCTCTTAAATCGCTTAATTTTAAGTCTAATTCAAAAACAATAATCATGAATAATAAAACAAATAGAATTGAGTCTAATAAATTGATAATGGAATTTATGGATATAGAACCCTCAAAAAATAGGTGATTCTTATTCCTTAACTCATGGGGTATTCTTTTTCTTCTAGAAATAGAATTAAAGAAAAGGTTATTAAATCATATGCTAATTACGCTAAATATGATTCGTCTTGGGATTGGTTAATGCCAGTAGTTCAAAGATGTTTTATAGAAGACGTTCTTATGAATGATGAGAACTTAAAGCTCTATGTGAACATAGAAAAAGGACTTAATCGTTTTAACTTAAGGACTGTTTACGAAGAAGTTATTACCTTTATCAAATGGTATTACTATATATACGTCACACAAGAACAAGAAAAATAATCAAATGAAAATTGAAATCGAAATGTTTAATGCTGATGCAATAAATGAATTTGATAATGCTTTAAAAAACTTAGAAGTGGAATTATCAAAGTAAATTTTGTCTCAGAAACAGGTGAAATAGAAAGCCATGAGAGCTTTCCTGAAACAGAGTATCTCATTCATTCACTAATGAATGATAGACCCTATAGACCTGTAAAGAAAAAGAAAAAAAAAGAAATTATAAACCAAAAAGAAATAATAATGAAAGACAAAAAACGAAAAATTGGCGATTCAATATGGTATTCTGATTTAACAAGAATAGCAGAATTTGAAATCATACTTATAAAAAGTTTTAATATTCCAATTCCTTATGAGGAATACCATTTAATAATGAAAAGAGAAAACAAATCAATCTTTTGTTATTCAGAAATAGAAATAGTAATTGCAGAAGTAAAAGAAGAAAAATAAAACATCTTTTTAATTTGTTAAAGCATTCACGTTTAATAATCAACTTTATTCTGATAAAGATTTAACTCATTTAGATGTTAATAAGACCTTAATTAAAGGGGAGTATTATGATAATAGAGATGATGCTATTAAAGATTTAATATGTCCCAAAGTTTTGGAAAAAGCTAAAGAAAATGTAACATATCCATTAAACTTAAAGAGCAGTCTTTATAAAAAGGGAAAAATGGTAGATCAAACATCTAAAAATATAAATCTACTAAGATTTTTAAGAAATTTTACAAATAAACTAAAAACAAATAACTATGAAAAATAAGAAAGGAATTAACATCAAAATCAAAGAAAGTATTAAAGACTACATGGAAAGGCTTTAAATTTATATTCTGGGAAAATTTCTTCTTTTCTAGAAGATTTAAAATAGTAGTTTTCGGATTTATAATAATATTGATTTTTATTTTATTCATTAGAAATCTTATAAAAGCTGCACAGGTTACAGAGATTTTATAAATGAATAAAGTAAGAGTATCTTATTTTTATGTACACAAAAAAGAGATGTTTTTTGTGTGTGTTACTTATTCATGACTAAAAAACTCTAGTTTATGTAACATAAAACTTCATTAACCAATTTAAAAAGAAAATTATGAATGATTTAAACGAAAACTATCAATGGATATTAAAAACCATAAAAAGCAGCGTTACTGTTTATCAATTTGATTCTTGTGAGAATCTGATAAATAATTTTATCAATTTATATCCTGAATATAAAAAGATAGGAGATGCTTTAATAGAAACACTTTCAGCTAGAAGAAGAAAGTATTTTGAAGTTGAAATATTCAACGAATGATTTTAATAAAAAAAAGAATCATTATAAATCTAAATTAATAATCAAAAGAAATAAATTATGAAAGCAATGAAAAAACTTGACTATAAAAGAGCTATAGAAATGGTAGTGTCAGGCATACAGATTTCACTAAAGAAGAAATGAAATTAACTGATAAAAGAGGCTATACAATAGCTCATCAAATGGCTAAAAAGGGTTATATTAACTTCACAGATGAGCAGATGAAAATCGCCAATAATTCCGGTTATACAGTAGCTCATGCAATGGCTGCTAAAGGATATACAAATTTCACAGATGAACAGATGAGAATAGCAGTAAATAGTGGTGGTACTGTAGCACATACAATGGCAGGAAGAGGGCACAGACACTTCACAGATGAACAATTGAGAATATCTGATCAATGGGGGAGATTCAGTTGCACATGAAGTAGCTTGGAATGGTTATACAGATTTTACTGATAAACAAATGAGAATATCAAATAAAGAGGGACGGAAAGTGGCTTATGTAATGGCTTGGAAGGGGTATACAGACTTTACGGATGCTCAAATGAAAATAACAGATATTAATGGATATACAGTAGCTCATAGACTTGCTTATAATGGATATATAGCATTCACGAATGAACAATTAAAATTATCTGCTAATAACGGAATAACAGTAGCTGATGTAATAAATGAAATTAAAACAAAATAAATTATGGAAAAGAATGGAAAACTTAATGATAATGATTGAGAATAATCAGACAAATTTACAGATGAACAATTAAATTATCTGAAATAACGGAGATAACATATTAATGGATATACTAGCTCATGATTTAAATTATAATGGATAAGACGAACAAATGAACAATTAAAATTATCTGATAAAATTGAAACCTGTCAGTAGCTCATATGGCATTTATGGAAAAAGGAAAAACTTAACGAAATGATTGATCAAACGATTTATTAAAGATGTGGTGATACTGATGATGAAGGGAAAACCTTAGCTCATATAATGGCTATAAAGCTTTTACAGACGAACAAATGAGAATATCTGATAAAATTGATGTGTCAGTCGATGGCATTTAAAGACAAAAACTACAGATTCTCAAACGAGGAATAGCCGACAAAGATGGTGATACAGTCGCTCATATAATGGCTATTAAAGGTTACAAAAAATTCACCGATGCTCAAATGAGATTAGTAAAGAAAGATGGTTCTATAGCACATGTTATGGCAATGAAAGGCTACACAGATTTCACAGATTCCGAAATGAAAATAGCAGATATAAATGGTTGGACAATAGCCCATGTTATGGTTGGCAAAATTATACAGATTTTACTAATGAACAAATGAAAATAGCTAATAATGATGGACGAACAGTAGCTCATATAATGGCTCTTAAAGGATATACAGCCTTTACAGATACCCAAATGAAAATAAAAGCTAATAACGGATGTACAGTAGCACATACAATGGCTTATAATGGATATTATGATTTTACTGATGAACAATTAAAGTTATCTGCTAATGACGGTATGACAGTAGATGATGTAATAAATAATAAATAAAACTAAAACAAAATAAATTATGAAAAAAAAAAAAACTTACTTACGAAATGGCTTTTAAAATAATTCAAGGCGTTGTTAGTTTTACAACAAAAGAAATGAAACTGAAAGACTCTTCTGGTTGGTCTGTAGCTCATGAATTAGCAAGTAAAGATTACACATTTTTTAAAAGGAAAAGAAATAAGAATCGCAAATAAAGATGGTTATACAGTTGCTCATGTTCTAGCTATTCAAGGCTGGACAAGTTTCACAGATGATGAAATGAAATTAGCTGATAAAAGAGGCTGGACAGTTGCTCATAATATATTAGAGGTTATACAGACTTCAAAAAAAGACAAATAAAAATTCAAAATATAGATGGTTGGTCTGTAGCTCATTATGGCACTGAAGGTTATACAAATTTTACTGATAACCAGTTAAAAATTTCAGACAATAATGGAATGACAGTAGCTGATATAATAAATAAATTATTAAAAACAAAAAATAAATAAATTATGAAAATAAGGAAACATTTTTGAACTCTACAACTAACAAAACAATTATAGAGTGTTTAAAAAAAATAAACCCAAGCGATTGGGAGGGCAATACTACGTACAAGGGACTTAAAGAATTGTTTAGTAGCTTTAAACTTAGGAAGTGGTGATAGTGGTTTTTACATTCCAACGGTGATTAAAATAGATGACTTGAATGGTTTTTATAATTAACCAAAGCAACACAATTTATTTTGATAGTAAAATAGTTAAAATATCTGAAGATAAATATTTGATCCAAAGATTAAAAATATCGGCAATTAACGAGTTTGAAAAATATTCTGAAATGATTAACAAGTATAACTAATCAAAACATAGAACCTATGAAAACTGCAAACACTACAAAACAAACACAAATATTTAAAGAGTTGAAAACTAGAATAGACAGGGGCAAAAGAAAATTTACAAATGAAGAGTTGAAGACAGCATAAAACGTGATTGGACAGTCGCCCACCAATTAGCTATGAAAGGATTTCGCATTGGACTTTACGGATGCCCAAATGAGAATTGCCGACAAATGTAGTTGGACAATAGCTTACCACATGGCTGAAAAAGGTTATAGAGATTTCACTATGGAACATTTAAAATTGAAAAACCATAAAGGTCAAAACAGTAGCTGATATAATAAATGAAACAAAAATAAATTATGGAAAACTTATAGAAAAGAAATACAATAAGATTAAAGAAAAGCTTACAATCATTTTACAGATGAAGAATTAAAAGAAGTCGATATACAATATGATATAGTATCTCATACAATGGCTTATGAAGGCTATACAGACTTCACAGATGCTCAAAATGAAAATAGCCGATAAAGATGGTGATACAGTCGCTCATATTATGGCTTATAAAGGTTATACAGATTTCACCGATGAACAAATGAAATTAGCAAATAAAGATGGCTGGACAGTAGCTCATGAAGTAGCAACTAAAGGTTATACTAAACCTCCTGATAAGAAAACAAATTAGTTGATAAAAACAAATTATTTAATATTATTGTTGGTATAATATTTCTATATAATAAATAATTAATTAATTAAAAATTAAATAAATTATGAGAGAATTAATTGACAATATTTCTCAAGAATATCTTATTTAATATATGCAACAGCAGTATTCTTATTTAAAATGGCAATGTGGTAAAATTGTAACTGATATAATAAATAATTAATTAATTAAAAAATTAAATAAATTATGAAAACAATGAAAAAACTTTAATTATGCAACAGCTGAAAAAAATGGCATGGAAGGCTATACAGATTTTACAGATGAACAGATGAGAATAAAGACTGATAGTGATTGGTCAATAGCCCATTTATGGCAAAAAAAGACTACACAGATTTCACAGATTCTCAAATGAGAATAGATGATGAAGATGGTTATACAGTTGCTCATGTAATGGCTTCGAGAGGTTATACTAATTTCACAGAAGAGCAGATGAAAATCGTTGATATTTATGGCAATACAATAGCTAATATGATAATTGAATATTAAACAAAATAAATTATAAAATATGAAAAAGAATAAAACAAAATAATAGAAGAAATGGTAAAAGAATATAACGGAGGATTCTCTAATAAACAGATGAGATTATCTGATAGCTCTGAAAATAGTGTAGCTCATACATTAGCTTACAATGGTTATACAGATTTTACTCAAGACCATTGGAAAATAGTTAATAGAAATGGTTGGTCCGTGGCTCATGTTGCAGCCTCAAAAGGATATGTAGATTTTACAGACGAAGAAATTGAAATAGCTGATAATGAAGGAACAACAGTTGCTCATATAATGGCTAGTAAAGATTATACAAATTTTACAGATAAACAAATGAGAATCTCTGATAAAGATGGCTGGAGTGTTGCTCATTCAATGGCTTTAATGGATTCAAAGGCTTTACTAAAGATCAATTAATAATATCAGATAATAAAGGAGTAACTATTGCTCATATTATGACTGGTGAGACATGTAGATTTCACTAATGAACAAATGAGAATAATAGATAATGATAATTGGTCTGTAGCTCAGACAATCTCTTTCAAAAAAGCTAATGAGAAAAAATTGAGAAAAATCAAAAAACTAAAGTTGTTTAAAGAAAAACAAAGTAACAAAAAGCTAGAGAATTTTTAGCCAAAAAAGGTTTTTATATAGATAACCTATGGTCTATTAATGACGTTAAAAAAGAAAGATTTGATTGCTCTGACAAAAGAAGCTTATTTAGTTTTAGATAAAGCATTAAATGATGAACTCGTTATGGAACAAATATGGTTTGTAATAAATGCACAAAAAAACAGGTTTAATAAAAATTAAACCACAAAAACAAATAATAAATATTTAACTTAATTTAATAACTATGAAAAAGAAAACGTACACAGTAACAAGAGTAGAACTTGGATTTGTTGAAGCAACATCCTTAGAAGAAGCTATTGAAACATCAGAAAATGGAGGATTTATTTGTGGAAATTCATCAGAAAAGATAATAGATAGCAAAAGTGAGGATAATGATTTTTGGGCAAATTTAAACACGAGTAGAATAGAGTATTTGAAAAAATACTTTAGTTTTCGTAAATACATTGAAAGCAACAGAAGGATTAATTATAAAATTCATAAAATAAGAGATGATTATTTTATTAATGATTTAATCAAATTAGAGAATTTTAAAATTGATAGTAAATCATATAATTCATATGAAATTACTGATAAAAATGATTGTATTAACGATATATTAAATTTTATTGGAGAAACAGATATAGATAGATCTCTTATGATAGAAGAGTTAAAATCTCTTTTATTTATAAAAGAAGATTATATATTTTCTTCAAGAATACATAATAAATATATTACTTCTAATGATTTTAGTTTTAATAAAATCTGTCAAGATTTAATCAAAAAAAATAAGAAACATTAACCTTATAAAAATAAAATAATTATGGAAAAGACAATAGTTACAAATGATTTATCTCTTTTTAGTGATAATCAATTAAAAGATGCTGAAAGACTATTAAAGTCAATGCGAAAAAACAAATCGTATTATGATTTCGCCCAAAAAGATGTTGAATTAATGGTAAATCTAAAGAGTGGTTTTGTTTTCTTAACTAATTCAGAAAATCAAAATCTTATGATCAAGAAAAGCAAAAAATTAAAATTAGGAATATGGTACAAAGTCCATATTCTAGTAATGAAGGATTTCTTGAAGATTTATTTGACTATTATTTATACATGGAAGAAGAAGAAAAAGAATGGTTTAAAGAATTATATCTCAAAGAAGGAAAAGGAAAAAATATTACCATTAATTGATTTTAATGGTGATCCTATCTTGGAAAAAGGTATATATTTCATCTTGAAAATGAAATTAAAAACAATTTCAAAATGCATTTAGATAGTAATTCATATGAAAATAATGAATATTCTAGAGATAAATCAGAAATATTTAAGTCACATCCAGATGCAGTAGCAGAAATGACAAAGTATATTAACAAACAAAAATAAAATAATTATGGAAAATAAAATTAAAGTTTACGTTTTAGATAAATCATTATTTGCTTTAGATGAATCTAATTTTGATGAAAACGGAATGCCAAGTAAAGAAACAATAATGTCATTAGAAGTAAAATATCCTTAGATGATTTTGAAACAGATTTTAATGCTGGACCAGAATCTGATTTTACTGTTAATGGTAGAATAGCTATTAATCAAAAAAGCCAATGGATTGCTTTTAAAGAAACTGATGATAATAGTTTAAGAAAAGAATTAAAAGAAAAAGTTGAAGATTGGTTTTATAAAACTTTCAATAATATTTCTTTTAATGTCGCTCAAAAGATTTTAATAGATGAATTAGGCTATATTCCTATTGTTTCTAATGAAGAAAACTTACTTATAAATTTTATTGAGCATGATTTTCCTGATATAAATGATTTAATTGAAGAATATAAAGAAGATACTGGTAATGAAATAAAAAGAAATTATCACCGAAGATTCTAACTTTAAAGAATGGTTAAAAAATCAAAAAGATTTTCTTTCTTATCAAGATCAAGAGAATATAACTCAAGAAATAAGGCATAGAACTGTCTTTGAATTTAAAAAAGATCTGAAAAAGCAATTGATTTATGTCTTAAATTAGGATTAATAGTTATAGATAAAACAGAAAATTTTAATGTTATAATAGGTGTTAATGCTGGCGGAATTAGCTTTCTTAAAGAATACTGGATTCAGCATGGTTATCGTTACCATGGAATGATAAAGAGTTTCAAAATTTAAAGAAATTGATTATCAATCTCTTTAAATAAAAACCACAAAATTAATTATTAATCATAGCCATCTTAAAAGATGGCTGTTAAACTTCATGCTTATGCCTAAAATAGAGACCATTAAAGTTATTCAATATAAAAATCCAGGAAATAAATGGGAAGATATAAATGAATATCATTTATCAGATTATGAAAGAAATGTTGTTAGTTTAAACAGAAGTGCTCAAGAGGATTTAAAAAAACATAGGATAAATGATTCAGATGGATATTATAGATTAATTAATAGAAGAGTAAAACTATAAAAACAAAAAATTATGAAAGCAAAAGAAATCGAAATAGATGATGTTTTAGAATTGTTACCAAAAGAAATTTCATTAGTATATTTTGGTCCTGATGATAACTTAAATGATCATCATAAATTACTTCAAGGATGTTTATCTCAAGGAAGTTTTCATTTAGTAGAATATGAAATAGATAATTGGTTTGATGAATGTAAAATAGAAGCTATTAGAGAAATCAAAAAAGATTTAATTAATGAATTGCAATCTAAATTTGATATAAAAAATGAAGATGCAACTAATATTATTGAAGATTTTGAAGAAGAAATTGAGAAGAAGAAATATATTGGCGTTCTAAGAGTTCTAATGATAATATATTATCTGATTTAATTTCAAATACTTTAGATCTATTATGCATTATGATACTGGATATGAAATGGAAAGTGATAGTTGGAATTGGACGGACAAAGAAGTGTATAAAGAAATGCAATCCATTAAAAGTTCTTGGAATAAGAAGTAAAAAGTATAATGAAATGATTGAAATAATGATTAGACAAGCTTCTTCTGGAGGAATGTTATTAATTTATTTTTAAAGGAGATATTGAAAGATTTACTAAAGTAGATAAGAATATTAAATCTATTAAATTTTCTGATGCTTGGATTGGTATTATTGATCATATGAATGGAAGTGGAGATGTAACACAATTAGATGGTATATCGTTTAAAATTCCTTTTAGTCGATATAATGTATTTTATGAAAAATCAATAAAATATAATTGGACTGATGCTATTTCAGGATCATCTAATAATTGGTGTGACAGTACTTCCTATAATCTTTTAGAAGAAAATAAAGGAAAAACAAAAAGAAAGCAAAGCAAATGATTATTTAAAGCAAGAAGAAAAGTATGATGAAACTTTTAGAAATGGAAGTTGTACTACTACAGTATGGATATAAGTAGACATAGAAATGTTAGTTATAGAAATACTGTTCCTTGTGGTAATATTTGCGAAGATTTGTAGTACCTTTGGATAGATTAATCTGAAAAAATAAAAAATATAATTATCACTAAATAAGAATCTAAACTATGAATTATGACCTAGAAAAAAGAGATAATTTAGAAGATATTATTTTAGGTACAATATTAATATCTGCAAACAATCAAAAGGAAACAAAAGAGATTTTGTTTAAAAACGGAATAGATAGTCCTATATATTTTAGGACAAAATTCAATCAAGATGTCTTTTATACTATCCTTAGATGTTGGGAACAACAACTTCCTGCGGATTTAGTTACTGTATGTAATTTAAGACCTTCTGAT
The DNA here is from genome assembly GCA_037039925.1 of Doris montereyensis. Taxonomy (NCBI): domain Eukaryota; kingdom Metazoa; phylum Mollusca; class Gastropoda; order Nudibranchia; family Dorididae; genus Doris; species Doris montereyensis. Next base: position 13,438 of record JAXRKP010002004.1, on the reverse strand, counting down.
TATAGAGAAATAAACAAGATTCTGTTTTCTTAAAAAACTTTGATATTAATATAATCACAATGACAAGGAAAGTATCTTCTTCTGCTCATTTTGATTTCCATATTCATATATTTAAACAGTATATAATAATTGATTATTGGAACAAAAAAGCAAGTGATATTCTTAATAATTATTGGGATAATAGAGATTCTTTAGTTGTTTCAGATAATATTGTAAATGGTTATCAATCTCTTATTGATAAATTCACTAGTCAAGTGAAAACAATAAACAATGATGACATTAAGGAGAAAGCAATAGAGAAGTTTAATAAAGTTCAAAAAGGAATGATTGTTTCAATTCCTACTGGTCTTTTCGAATATGATAGATTTTCTGGTGGTTGGCAATCTCCAGAATTATCTATTATAGCTGCAAGACCTTCGGTAGGAAAGACTACTGTTTCATTAACGATTGCTAAAAACTCTTCATTCTTGTATAAGAGAAAAGGATTATTTATATCGTTAGAAATGTCTAAACAGCAATTAATGAATAAGATTATCTCATCTGAGATTGGTATAGATTATCAAAAGATAAAGAACTATAAGATTTCAAAAGAAGATTTTGAAAAAGTAAAATGGTGGTATGATTATTTTGAATCAGAATCAAATTTAAAAATAACTGATTTAACAACTACTATAACATTATCTGGAAATTGAAAGAGATATTGCAAAATTTGAACCTCAATTTGTTATTATAGATTATTTACAACTTATAAAGTTAGATAAAATAACAAAGAAAAATAACAACTCTAACAGAGAGCAAGAGGTAGCAGAAATCGCAAGAATGTTGAAATTGTTCTGTGGCAAATATGATATACCTATTATAGCTTTATCTCAATTAAATAGAGGAGTAGAGTCAAGAAACAACAAAAGACCTATACTTTCTGATTTAAGAGAATCTGGAGCAATAGAACAAGATGCAGATAATGTAATTTTCCTTTATAGAGATTCTTATTATCAAGAGCAACGTGATGGTATTGATAATAAAACACCTGAAATAGAAAAAGGAAATTTTGAATGGATTGTTGCAAAAGGAAGAGAAACTGGTACTGGAGTTTTTCCTAATCATATTGATTTTGCTAAATTTAAACTTTCAGAAGGATTTAAGTATAATAATAATGTAGCATCAATATTCACTACTAATAATTAATATTATGTATTTAGAATTTATAAATTTAAAACCACCTTAGAAAAATATATTTTATTATTTAATATTGACAATAATAATAAAAATAAACTTGAAGTTTTTTCATCTTTTGAATATAATTATTATCTTTGCGTTAAACTTATTCGCGTTATTGATAGGCATATAATCATAAAATTAAAAAGCAACAAGTTTTTTGTTTTAGAAATTAATTAAAAAAGTAAAAACCATGAATAGAAAAGATTTATCAGATGTAGTTCATCAAGAACTAAAGGAAAAAAGGATATACTAAATGTTACAGAGAATCTTCGGATGTCCTTAGTATTATTATAGATACTGTATCTAATAATATTGCTAAAGGGAAATCAGTAGAACTTTCTGGATTCAGTAATTTTATTCCAAACTTGTAGTAAGACGAAACCCAAAAGATAATACAAAAATAGAAAGATGGGGTGTCTTTTTTCAAGTGCTCTAAAGTCATTAAAGAAAAATTAAATGGTAGATAAAAAAAAGAAAAACTTTCATAGAACTTTTATTTGAAGCAAAGAAAGTGATAAGAAATAGTCACGATACTATATCAAAAACAAAGATGCTTGAAATTTTAGATAATCAAGTTTTTAATGATTATAATTTTAAAAGACATCTTAAGGAAGTCTCTATAAAACTTGAGATTCAAGAAGATATTGTAGCCTCAGTAATAAAACATTATATAGTTTTTATCAGTCTTGAAATGATTAAAATCAGAAAGATAAAACACGTATTGTTATCTATGGATTTTTCTTTTTAGATATAATAGAACCTTATTATAGTGCTACATCTAAGTATTATAAAGACTATTAAAAACGTTTTCCTAAAATTAAATCTAATGTCTTTAATAGGATAGCGAAATCAAAATAAACGAAATAAATTAATTAAACAACAAAATTATGAACGATCAACAACAAGTAGCTATACAGCCCCAACAGAGAAATGACAGGTGCTTTTATTGCTCCGCAAAGTCAATCAGGAAAAACTAAAAGAAAATATACAAGTGTTACCAATAAGGATTACACCCTGCGGTGTAATATTTTTGTAGTAGATTTAGGTACTCATAGTGAAAGCTATATGGGAGAGACACCAACAGATAAAAAGAAAATCTTTATTGGTTTGGAAATTCCCAAACTAAAGCAAAGATTTTATGAAGAAGACGAAGAACTGAAAAGTACAGTTATATTTATTATCTACTTTTGCCATGAATGACAAAGCAAAACTTCGTAAAATTGTTGAAGCAGTATGTGGAAGAAAATTAACAGACCAAGAAGCGTATTCTTATGATGTTACTAAGATTCTAGGAGCTAGAATATTAATAAATGTAGCTCATAATGTTTCTAAGAAAACAGGAAAAACATATGCACAAGCAGAAAGCTTTATGCCTTTAGCTCAATATCCTTTACCAGTTCCTTTTGACCCTTCACAAGAATATTGGTCTTTTATATGGACAGGCTAGGAAACAATTTCAAACGATAAATTTTATGAAACTTCCTGCTGTTCCTTCTTAAGAATATATTTACGTAAAGAAGGTAAAATATATGCAAGTAAAGGTGGTTTGTATTCTCAGATGCCGAAGAATAAAGATTCTGAAATGACTCCGAATCCTACAGATTCTCACAATCAAACACCTAATTCTGCTCCTTCTGCTCCTCCACAAGCTATTGCTAAACAAGCAAATGAAGGTCTTATTATGTTGACAAATGATTTTACTTATGAGCAGTATAAATCAAGTGGATGGACTGATGAGATGTTAATAGAAAAAGGAAAGGCAAAGAGAAATGTCGTTGCACCTCCTATTCCTGCTGCACCTCCGATACCTCAGAGTCCTCCTTCACCTTTTCCGCCAGCAACAAATGGAGAGCCTCCATTAGCAACAAACGGAGAATATAATCCTTTTGAACAGGATGACGATGTTCCATTTTAGATTCTTTTTATGAAAGATTTTTTAATGAAATTCGATGACAAAGGTAAGATAGTTTTTTGTTGACGAGACGATAGAGCAGCTTACAGGCTGCTCTTATCATCTCTAAAAAGAAATGGAATATTTAAGTTTAAAATGACTATTGATGTTTGGAAAAAAGAAAAACATATCAGAGAAACAAAAAGACTTTTTAATGTTCTCATTGATATGATTTCTAAAGAGTCTGGAAATGATATTCAGACAATAGAAGAAACATTGATTAATAATTTTAGTCATACAAATAAAACATATCAGAATTTAATAATGAAGATTTTAATTCGTTTTTAGAATGGATTATTGTTTTCTGTAATGATTATTTTGATTTGGAATGTTTCGTTTAATAATGATAATTCAATAGAAATTAAAAAAATAAGATAAAATGTATTTATACACAATAATAATAACTGTTTAAAAGGTTGGGTGCTATATGGAGCAGAAATACGTTGTAAAAAGTCGTTTCAATCAATATCATCTGTCATGTTTATGATTATGATAATAGAAGTCAACCACAAAAAAGATAAAATAAAAGAAAGTTATGATCGCAAAGAAATAGAAAACTTACGCAGAGTCAAGAATTAGGTTCGAAAAAAGCTTAAAGACTTTATGAATAGCAAAGAAAAAGTCTTTGTTCTCGAAGGAAAAGCAGGTACAGGAAAAGACTACAATTATTAAATATGCTTTGCAAAAGAGATTAATGAAGATATAAAAAACTACAGTAAGGAATCAGACTCAACTGATTTTGTCTTCAATACACCAAATGTAATGGGCGTAACAATTCACATAAAGCAAAACTAGTGTTAGTGCAACTCTATACATCTTGTCAAAACTTACGCTTCTATTTCGGCTTAAAACAGCGTTATACAGAAGATGGAACAAAAGTTTTTATAAAAGATGATTATTTAGCGAAACTAGCAGATTGTAATCTACCGATTAAAGTAGTTGTTCATGATGAATGTTCTATGTATGACACAGAAATGGTGAAAAATATCTTAGAAGAAACTGCATCAGGAACTAAAATTATTTTTATGGGAGATCCTGGTCAACTACCTCCAATAAATAGTATTGGAGACGAAGATAGTCCAGTCTTTACTATGTTCAAAAACAAACATACTCTTGTTGAACGTGTTAGACAAACAAAAGATAATCCAATAATTAATTTATCAGATATTATTTATGATGAAATATTTAATGGAAAATCTGAAAAGATTTAAGCATAGCGTATAATGCTTTTAAAGATGAACAGATAATAGATGGTAAAGGATTTAATACTATTTATTATCAAGATTTCTTAAAAAACATTATAAGAACTGTTCTGTTGATTATTTAGATTCTAAAGTCATTGCTTATAGAAATAATAAAGTAAGTGTTTTAATTCTGCAATTAAAATTTTGTTCATAATAAACCAGCTAGAAAATTTATAGTAGGAGAAATCATTTACTTAAATGAAAGTTACTATCATAAAAATAAGGGTGACAAACACTATAAATGGGTTTGTTATAATTCTGATAGTATAAAATCATTGGCATTAAAAAAGCTGTAATCGAAAAGATTGATGTTTATTTACTTTATATAGATACAACAGGTCATCAACAGCTTCAAGATGTTAGTGATCCTTATATTCCTGTTGTTGCAGAAGAAGGAGAAGCAGAACATAAAAGAACATGTTTTTTCAGAAAGAAATCAGCATTAGAATCTTATGGAGTAGAAGCAAAGAAAGTGGAAGTACTATTATTCTTTTGTAAATAAATTCGGCAATGTATCTTATGGATATTGCTATACTGGATATAAAGCACAAGGCTCTACATTTAAGAATATATTTATAGATGTAAATGATATTGTAACAGTAGGTCCTATAACTGAAAAAAGGAAGTTACAAGCTCTTTATACTGCAATCACTCGAGCATCACATTTAGTATCATTTCTAAAATCAAGAAAAGTATAACAATAATAAATTAAATTATAAATTATGGAAACAAAAAAGGAAAATAACTGGAATCTATTAGCTAAAAAGCAGAAGAAGGACAGACGAATTTTACAGACGAGCAGATGAGAATATCAAATGGTTCGAGTCGGGGAATCGCTCATCTATTAGCTAGTAAAGGTCATATAGATTTTACAACTGAACAGATGAAAACATCTGATTACAGAGGCTGGACAGTAGCACACGAAATGGCTCAAAAAGGCTATACTAACTTTACAGATGAACAAATGAGAATAGCTGATAGATTGGGTTGGACAATCGCTGAGCAATTAGCTAGTTATGGATTTACTAAATTCACAGATGATCAAATGAAAAATAGCTGATAAAAAAGGTTATACAGTAGCTCACATAATGGCTAAAAAAGGTTATAGAGATTTCACTATGGAACAATTAAAATTAATGGATGAAGATAATTGTACAGTACTTGATGTAATAGAATATTATAACGATAACTAAAAGCTAAAAAATTATGAAAACATTTGAAGAATTACAACACAGAGTAAGTCAAGGCGAAACAAATTTTACTAATGATCAAATGAAAATCGCTAATAATAAAGGATATACAGTCGCTCATGTATTGGCTTATGAAGGGTATACTAAATTTACAGACGAGCAAATGAATTTGGCAAATAATAATGGTTGGACAGTCGCCCATACAATGGCAGTTAAAGGTTATAGAAACTTCACCAATGATCAAATGAAATTAGCTACTAGTAATGGTATAACAGTAGCTAATTATATAAGTAAAAACAAACTAATTAAATTATGAAAACATTTGAAGAATTACAACACAGAGTAAGTCAAGGCGAAATAAATTTTACAGCTGAACAAATGAAGATAACAGATAAGTACGGTTGGGAATGGTCAATAGCCCACGAATTAGCTTATAGAGGCTTTACAGATTTTACAGATGAGCAGATGAGAATGTCAAATGGTTGGAATTGGACAGTAGCTCATGAAATGGCTAAGCAAGGTTATAAGGACTTTACAGAAGAGCAGTTAAAGATGTCTGATAAAGATAGTAAAACAGTAGCTGATATAATAAGTAAAAAAAAACTAATTAAATTATGAAAAGTATAAAGAAAAAAACAGAAAAATGATACATATCATTAAAAGATTAGAAAATGAATTTAGAGATAATATTCATGCTAAATTTAAAGATGAAGAATTAAGAGTTTCAGATGAAAATGGTTGGTCTGTTGCTCATGAGTTAGCATATTCTGGCTATACAGATTTCACTCCTGAACAGATGAAAATAAAAAGTGATAATGGATGGACAATAGCTCATTCAGTTGCTTTTAAAACATGGTTATAAATGTTTTGATGATAAAGGATTAAAAATATCTAGTAATCATGGATTTAATTGCTTTACTGAAGAAGAATTGAAAATGAAATCTAATGATGGTAAATCAGTATCTGATGTTTTAAAAGCATTTAAAAATAAATTAATTGTAAAAGTATAAATTAACATGAAAGAAGTAATGTCAATAGAAAAATGCTTATCCTAAATTAAGCACAGGAAGAATAGCTTTGTTAGATGCAGATTATGTAAAATACATTGTTAGCTCAAAAATATACAAAGACATTCAAGAAGAAGAATTAACTGAGAAGTTAATGTCTTTTTAAAAGAAGAACCATTTTAACCCATACAAAGAATTGGATTTCAGAATGGTTGACAAAGGTCCAAGATCCTATTTTGTTTTGTTTCTCTGGAAAATCTTATAATACTTTTAGAGCAAGCCTTGCTTTTGATAAAGTTTATAAAGGAAATAGAAGAAAAGATTATGGGGAATATAAAGGGAAACTTCAAGACATGATAAATAGCATGAAATATATTCAAGAAAATTTCATGACATTGATTTTTGAAGATTTAGAAGCAGATGATATTGTTGCTATGTTACAAGATCCAACCAATACATATATTATCTCAAAAGATAAAGACTTGAAACAAGTCCCTGGCTATCATTATAATTTTCAAACAAACAATATTTATGAAATTTCTAATGAACAAGCATTATATAATTTATCTTATCAACTTATTGTAGGAGATACTACTGATAATATTTCTGGCATTCCTGGATTCGGGGAAAAGAAAGCTGTTGATTATCTTAAAGAACATACTCCTAAGCATTATATAAATGCTGTTGTTAAATTATATCAAAGGAACTTTGGAATATTTAAGGGGACTGATATGTTTGCTGAAACATGGATGCTTGTTAAGATGCGAGAAAACAGAGGTAATAATATTATTAAAACTCATCAAGGGATGTTTGATGCTAAAGAAATGTTATTGCTAGAATTAAAGAAAGAAAAATTAAAAAACAGTTGAAGTTTTTTTCAACTTAACGAAAAATTAATGTAAATTTGTATAACCAATAAAACAAAAATTATGGAAACAACAGAGACAAAAACAAATGAAGTGTTAGAAGTAAAAGTAATTCTTTCAGAAGAAGTACTGACAGAAACCCAGAATTACTAAATCATTACGACACGAAAAAGAAATTCTTGCTTATAAAATGAGTAAGAATTTGACTAAGGATTTAAAAGAAGAACTAAAAAGTATTTTAGAGTCTTCTCAAAGTAAAGAATTAGTAGCTTTAAATCCTGCAATAGAAGCATTAATGGATATGCAAGGATTTAAAGATTTGAAGTATGATGCTGAAAATAGTAAGACAACAATAGAAGAGTTTAAACACGCTAAAAAAACTATTGGAAGTTTTAATTCAAGTATCACCAAAGTAAAATCTTTTCTTAAAAAACCTCATATAGATTATAACAAAAGTAGATACTATTTTCAAATTCTTAAAAGAAGAGTCTGACAATACTAAGAATGCTTTAGAAGTTAATTTTGATGAGTACATTCAAGAACAAGAGCTAATTAAGAAAGAGAAAGAAGATAAAAAGAAAGCTGCTGAACTTGCAGAAATAGAAAAGTTAGCTGCTGCAAATAAAGAACAAGAAGAAAAGTTAGCTAATCAAAGACGGCAAACAAGGAAACTTGAAATTGAAGCAGAGATAAATAGAATAATATTTGATGTAAACACAAAAGTAGCAACTTTAAATCTTGAAGGATTAGAATCTTTAAAAGAATCAGTTAAAAGAAATTCTTTGAATCATTAGTCAGTAAAGACGATGGTTTTTCAGAAGAAGATTATGGTAATTTTAAAGGTATGCATACCTTAAATAAAGAAAGTGCTATACGAGTTATAGAGATTAGTATTAAAGGTATTAATGATGCTAAAGCAAAAGATAATCTTGAAAACGAAAAAGCTGTTTTAGAAGCAAAAGTTCCTTCTTCTTTAGTTGATGGAGAAAACGACGTTCCTTTTGGTTTACCTGAGGAAGATCCTTTATCAGAAGAGCTTTCAGATATTGATAAATTCAAGGGAATACTAACGCTTTAGAAGACTTTGATGCGAATGTAATAGAAATGATTTATAAAGCAAAATCAATTCAATTTAAAGACGAATCATTGATTAAAATACAAGGAATTCTTACTGATAAATCTCTCCCACAAGTAAAAGAATGGAGCAGTAAGCTTGTAGACTGGACCTCTAAGAAAGTTTCAGTATATGAAGATTTTGTAAACAAAAATAAATAATCCTAAAAAAAATATTATGAAGTTTAAATTACCTCAGTTGCATTTATTAGTAAATGGTGACAAAAAATTATTAGAAGAAGATCCAAAGAAATATATTCATGTTGTCAATGGTCATGCTATTGTAAACAATGGTTTAATTTGTGTTGTATCTTTAAGAGAATATGTAAAATTAGAATGTAATATTACAAATGAATCTTCAATGGATGGAAGGAAAATCTTTCACTAAAGATTTCTGGGCAGAACTTGTAAAAGAATGTTTTATTAATCTTAATGGTGATAATCAACTTGAAATTGAGTATGAAAAATATGATAAACTTTTAGTTTATGAGCCTGTTAATTCTCATAAAAAATTATCGCTAAAAAGTCTATCAGATAATATTTGTTCAGAAGATTCAAGTATAAATAGAATTGGTATAGACGGAAAGATTCTTAGTCTTTTAACAAAAGGGCTTAAAAATGAATTAAAGAGTGACACTATTATTATGGAGTTTTCTGGTCTTTATAAAGCAATTAAATTTACTTTATCTCGCAGGGATTATATCTTTGGATTAATCCCTTTAGATTATGATTCCGCTAGTGAATTAACTGCATTTCTAGGAAATCAAGCTTTTAAGGAAGGCTTAGATGATAAGTTAGCTGAAATGAAGATTTGATCACTAAATAATTAATGTTTAATTAAAAGCCTATCAAATAGAATTGGCAGGCTTTTTACACTGAAAAAAATGGCATCACAAAAAAACATGACTGAATTGTATTTTGAATGGTGGCTTGAAGATTTAAAATCTAAAGGTCTTATTACAGAATACATTAGAGAACCAGAAACACTTATCCTTTATAATGCAAAAACTGATTTATTATAATCAACATTATAAAGTAAAGAACCAATTATCAAAAGCTTTAATCTTTTTTCGACCAACAACTTATACTCCAGGATTATAAAGTTTTATTTACCAATAAATTAATAGGAAAGTTATTTGTTTTAATTGGGAGGAAATTTTAGATGATAAAGGAAGAGACGTTCAACCAGGAACATATACCAAGATACTTTATTCTTTTGCAGTAAATGGAAAGGATATAAAGATGATGTTTTTGAACTTTGGTTTGATGTAAAACCACCATCAAATGTTTTAAAGTTTTCTGGAAAAGTTTGGAAGCTCAAGAGATTTTCCTGTTTAAGCAAAGACTTACCTATGAAAATCAATGGAATATATAAATAAAGTTGTTCCAAATGGAACAGCTAATTGTTTGTTTACAAAAAACGTTTTTGCCAGAAAGATATAAATGGACTGATAAATCTGGTAGTATTAGAAAATTAAAAACTTACGAGTCAAAAGCAAAGAATCTAAAAGAATATTTAGAAACTAAAATTTATAAGATGATACTATCTAAAAAACAAAGAGCTATAATAAAAGGAAAGAAGTGTCCTTATTGTGGTTCAAAAACAGAAAAAATGTCAGCAGAGTTTTTAAGTAGAAAATGATAATACACTCAATGATATAATCTGTTGTGAAAAAATATCCAAAAAACAGATAGCTATGTTGGAACACATTCTACTGAGAACCTTTAGGTAGATTAGCTAATTATGAATTAAGATTAGCAAAAAGAAAGCACATGAATCTTTTGATAAACTATGGAAAGATAAATTAGTAAAAAGAAAAAAGGCTTATAAAATGCTTTCAGAGTATTTAAACTTCCCAGAAAAATATACTCATATAGAATGTTTCCAAATCTCTACTTATAAAGTGAAAGACTGGTCAATTAAGACATACAATAGGCTAAAAGGTTAATCATTGATACCATATCCATGCTGAGATAACAATTCAATATTTAAGACCTTAAAATGCTCTTTTTTCGAACCTTCCCTGCTTGTTTTATAAATTTATAACCTCGTCTTTATAATATCTTTTTCATTAAACCCTTTGACAACTTTTTTTTCTAAAATAACTGTTGTAAGAAGAAAGTATTTTTATCTCCCTCTTGTATAAATTTCCCTAAAGTTATGTTTGATAAATATATTGGTATTAAATATTTTGTATTCATATAGTGTTATCTAATTTATTCTATTGCTAAATTAAGCATTTTATGGCAGGAGGGACACCATCTAATCTATCATAATCAAATATGATAGTACTATCGTCTATTAATCCTTTAGTATATCTATTAGGAGAAATATATTTAAAGCTGTAAGACCAGATATTAATCCAAAGCTAAAGTAATCCTGCATTTAACCTTTTCTTCTCCATAGCATCTAAACTATTATAGTGAGCCATAAATTCTTTTGGAGACCAAGCTCCATTTACTCCTTTTGAACTGTTTTCCAGACAGCAGTATAACTTCCCATGTATTTATTTCCGAATATATCAATGTCTTCCTTAGCCAATCTATCATAAAACATAGTAGGGATATATCTACTAAATTGCATCATGGTCCTACCCCAAGAATACATCTGTATCATTCTTTGGTCTGATGGTTGATAACCTTTACCATGACTAATTTTAACTTCGTTTTCTATTATAGTTAGTCTTTTTGATCTAAAGAACCACCATTAACTAATGTATCCCATTCTTTATCCGTAAGCTCACCTAAAAATGAACGCTTGAATCCATCTTTCAGAAGCTGTCATAGGCATTAAAGCTAAAGACATTGCTGTCTTTTCTATTGAATTTTTAGACTCAATAGAAACATCATCGTAGATATTTATATCCATAAACCCTATGTTTTTTAATATTTGATTTGATTCGCGTACACCTTTAAATGGATCAGAAAGATCTAATCTTCCTGTTTTCCCCTTTCCAAAATCTTTTTTCTCCCTTTAACCATGAAGCACCTCCTGCATTAGATACATTATTAAATTTTCCTACTAATGCATTTCCAATAGAATAAATTCCATTTCCTATTACTAGCTCCTTTATAACCTAACCAATAGATAAGACTACCTTTTAGTAATAAAGTCTATTGCTTTATCAGAAGTAACACCTATTGCTTCTAGTGAAGATACATTAGGTATTTTTTCTGCAGCTTCCTACCAGCAAGAAAATATTCTTTCCATATTTTATCTACATAAGATGATAATTTTTTATCACCGTTTCTATCTGATTGTGCGAGTACTCCATCTATAATTGGAATCATTTTTTGAAAAGCCCTGAAACTTCTCGTTTCCATGAATAAATAAACTTGAATGAGTATAATCTATAAAAGCTTTATTTGCTCCAAAGAAGGGAAGTCTGCTGCCTTTACACTTCTTCCTTTAGAGAATCTATCAAACAAAGACATCTCCAATAGCAGTTCCCATTTCTATATCAGAATATCTAATCTTAGTGCCGTTTTCGTTTACACCTTTTTTATGTAGATTAATTGCTTTTCGTTTTAATAAATAAAAACTCTTTTAGAAAATTTAGCATTTTTCTTTTGAGCACTAATAGCATTATACCAATCTTCTATTAATTTAAAAGAAACATCTTTTTCTTTTTTGCCTGTTATAGGATTAGTAACATTCATTTTTACATCATAAATCTGATGATCTATTGTTTTAGAATTCACTAAACACTAAGTAAACCTCTACGAGATAATGCTTCTAAATTAGTAGGAGCAGTATGAGGTATATATCCTTTTCTTCCTTTCTTATTATTAGCTAAAGCAAATGGCTCTAAGCTTTTAGAAACGTTTCTTAAGTTGCAACATAAAAATCATATTGAGCTTTGCTAACACTACCGTTTTTTACTCCAGCTTTTATAGCACTTTGAGATTTGTATTTCATGTTTTTAACTTCAGTCCCAGAATCATCTATAACATATTCAAATTCTATTAATGATCCATATAATTTTTCATAAAATTTTTTCTTTATTACTGAAAAGAATAATACAATGATTTAAGAATGTTTAATGGATTATTAGAAATTTTATTATAACCAAACTTCTCTTTGTATAAAGCACTTGTTGCTTTATTTATTTCACTAACATAAGTATTCTTTTTCTTTCAAGAATATTTTCTCTTGAACAAGCATATTTCTAACTAGACCTTGTACAGCAGGATGATCAGAAGGAACGTTATTAGATAAAAAAACCATTTGTTTAATGAAGAAATATCATTACCTCCATATTTCTTTTCCTGTTAATTGAGATTGTTCTGATGAAAGTCTATTTGCTACTTCCATTATTACTGCTTTTTAAAATCTTAGAATATCCATATTTATTTTTTTCTCCGTATTCCATAAATATTTCTGAAAGTTCTTTATCTGATTTAGATTTAATAGTCTTTTCGTTTATAGTTAAATACTCAGTATCTCCTTGTTTCTTTGCTTTAAGTACTCTTCAAAAAGCCTTTCTTATTTGACGATCTGTTGCTTTATCATTAAGTCTATTACCTTAATAAACTCACTCCTATTTAATGTTCCTGTGAAATTATAATAGGAAGAACGTTTTTCCCTACCTCCTATATCGTTATCTTTATTTTCTTTTGCATTTTTAAGATTAATATTAGCGTCAGAATCAAAATTAACTTGAATGTCAGAATCATTATTCTTATTTAATTTTTCTTAATTTTTTGATTTTTTAACATATAATCAATAGAAACATTAAAAGGACCTCTAGCTCCATCTATTTCTATTTTATTTAAAACAGTTTTTAAAGAAGTAATCTAAAAGACCGTTTCACGAAATATATTAGTGATAGTCTTTCTAAGTAATGCT
>JAXRKP010002003.1:60000-76423 GCA_037039925.1 Doris montereyensis | reverse complement strand
CGCATCTCCCAGCAGCGATGAATTGATAAGCGTTTTGTAAATTCAGCACAGTGTGATTTTTCCCATGGAAATCGGTGACTTCAGACAGAATCTCGTATCCAATTTCCCTAAAAGGTAACAATAGAAATCAACACAATTAAACAAGTTAGTTTTTTCAAAAACTGAGTATTCTTCAATGTTACTTTTTATGTTGACAGTCTAATTTTGTTTGGTAGCCGTCAGATACAATATATCTTTATTGTTACTCTTCAGAGGAGCATAGAATGCATTGGATGCCATTGGTTAAAGTGAATGCTCGACCGAGATTGTCAAACGATGTTTAATTACAAATAGCAACATTGACGATAATAAATATATTAATACATGTACATGCATAGCATTACATAGCAGACAACTACCGAATTACAAAAGCAAAACCAAAAGAAAAAATACCTAACAAACTCCTCCAATGAAATCAACATTGAAGAAAAAACTTCAATTCAAACTAAGGTACATGTAGTCCATCTAGAAAAGTTAGCAGAAGAAGAAGCTGTCCCAGGATAAACAGACTCTTTCTAAACTCAGATTATAGAGATTCATGTTTTAGCTATGAATTACAAGTTTCACTTTGTTTCAACTTTTTGACTGCAGCAATTAAGTCTTGCTATCTTTTCTAATGCCAGTTCAGACAATAGCAAAATATTTTTGTTAACTCATGAAAGTAACAGAAAAAACTTTCCAATTGAGGAATAATTCTGCAATGCTTTAGAAGAGCTTTATACTAAACAGTCGAATGTTGAAGACACAGGCATTTTTTCAACGAAAAAGTTCATGGGTAACTAAGCGATGATGTCCTCACCTAAATATAGACCCTTTTACTTCCTTAGTAATTGATCTTGTTTTGTAAACTTTCAAAGTCATTAAGTAAGGACACAATTTAATTCCTAATTTAATACCCAAGAATAAAAGGTTTTAACCCACTTCTTAAGCTCTTTCACACGATGAAAACCAAAAACGAAATAAATTGCTTCTTGAAATGTAAAAGCTCTAAAATGTCTTTTTGAAAAAAAAAGTAAAGGAAAAATACTTGATGAAATCAATCATTTTACAAGCGATGATGCAAAATATATTCTTCCTAGATTTAGGTGAGAGAACTCAAGAAAATAACATCACCATCTAAAAAAAGGAAACAAAACTAACAAGCCAAACCAACATCGAAAACCCCAATCCAACAAGAAACAACCAACAATGAAAAACCCATTTCAACAACAAATAACGAGAAACGAAAAACCAATCCAATAATAAGCAAGCAACAACAAAAAAAGCCCAATCAAACAACAAATAATAACCAACAAATACCAATCAAACAACAAATAATAATCAACAAAACCCAATCACACAACAAATAATAACCAACAAAAACCCAATCAAACAAGCAATAACCAACAAAAACCCAATCAACAACTCACAATAACCAACAAAAAACCAATCTAACAAAAAGAAGCAACAACAAAAATCCAATCAACAAATCACAATAACCAACAAAAACCAATCTAACAAAACGAAGCAACAACAAAAATCCAAATCCAACAATAAACCAGAAATAACAAATATCCGATCCAACAACTAACAAGCAACAACGAAAACCCAATCCAACATGAACAACCAACAAGAAAATGCTAATCCAACCACAAACAAGCAAGAAGGAAAACCCAATTCCAACAACAAACAAGCAACATCAATAGCTCAATCTAACAGCAAACAAACAACATCAATAGCTCAATCTAACAACAAACAAACAACATCACTAACTCAATCTAACAACAAACAAACAATATCAATAGCTCAATCTAACAACAAATAATAATATCAATAGCTCAATCTAACAAAAACAAACAACATCAATAGCTCAATCCAACAATAAACAAACAACATCAATACAATAACTCAATCCAACAACAAACAAATAATATCAATAGCTCCATCCAACAACATCAATAACTCAATCCAACAACAAACAAATAATATCAATAGCTCAATCAACATCAAACAAACAACATCAATAGCTCAATCAAACAAACACCATCAAACAACAAACAAACAATATCAATAGATCAATCTAACAACAAACAAACAACATCAATAGCTCAATCTAACAAAAACAAATAATATCAATAGCTCAATCTAACAAAAACAAATAATATCAATAACTCAATCTAACAACAACAAAATAGCTCAATCTAACAAAAAAAATAACATCAATAGCTCAATCTAACAAAACAAACAACATCAATAGCTCGATCCAACAAAAACAAACAACATCAATAGCTCAATCTAACAAAAACAAATAATATCAATAGCTCAATCTAACAAAAACAAATAACATCAATAAGCTCAACAAAACAACAAACAAACAATATCAATAACTCAATCTAATGAAAAACAACAACATCAATAGCTCAATAACTAACAATCAATAACAACAAACAAATAATATCAATAACTCAATCAACAAAAATGCAAATCCAACATCAATACTCAATCTAACAAAAACAAATAATATCAATAGCTCAATCTAACAAAAACAAATAATATCAATAGCTCAATCTAACACAAATAATATCAACAACTCAAAACCCACTCCAACAAGAACATCAATAGCTCAATCTAACAACAACAAATAATATCAAATAGCAAATCCAAAAACAAACAATATCAAACAATCCAACAACATCAATAGCAAATCCAACATCAAACAAATAACAACTCAATCTAACAAAAGAAAAAAACCAATTCAACAACAAACAAATAACAATAGCTCAAAACAAAAACAAATAATCAATACTCAATCTAACAACAACAAGAAAACCAATCTCCAACAACAAACAAACCAATAAGAAAATGTAACCAATCCAACAACAAACAACCAACAAGAAAAAGCCAATCCAACAACAAACAACCAACAAGAAAAAACCAATCCAAACAACAAACAACCAACAAGAAAAAACCAATCCAATAACAAACAACCAACAAGAAAACCAATTCAACAACAAACAACCAACAAGAAAACCAATCCAACAACAAACAACAAGAAAAAACCAATCCAACAACAAACAACCAACAACAAAAACAAATCCAATAACAAACAACCAACAAGAAAAACCAATCCAACAACAAACAACCAACAAGAAAAAACCAATCCAACAACAAACAACCAACAAGAAAAAACAAATCAACAACAAAAAACCAACAATAAAAAACCAATCCAACAACAAACAACCAACAAGAAAAACGAATCCAATAACAAACAACCAACAAAAAAAACAATCCAACAAGAAACAACCAATCCAACAAACAACCAACAAGAAAAACCAATCCAACAACAAAAACCAACAAGAAAAACCAATCCAACAACAAACAACAACAAGAAAAAAGCCAATCCAACAACAAAACAACCAACAAGAAAATGCCAATTCAAAGCCAATTCAACAAACAAACAACAAGAAAAAACCAATCCAAACAACAAAAGAAAACCGGTCAAACAACAAACAACCAACAA
Source organism: Doris montereyensis (assembly GCA_037039925.1). NCBI lineage: Eukaryota > Metazoa > Mollusca > Gastropoda > Nudibranchia > Dorididae > Doris > Doris montereyensis. The sequence continues at coordinate 72,885 of JAXRKP010002003.1, read as the reverse complement.
GAAAACCAATCCAACAACAAACAACCAACAATCCAGAAAAAAAAACCAATCCAACAACAAACAACCAACAAGAAAAAACCAATCCAATAACAAACAACCAACAAGAAAAAACCAATCCAACAACAAAACAACCAACAAGAAAAAAGCCAATCCAAACAACAAGAAAAAACCAATCCAACAAGAAAAACCAAGAACAATTCAACAACAAACAACCAACAAGAAAAACCAATCCAACAACAAACAACCAACAAGAAAAACCAATCCAACAACAAACAACCAACAAGAAAAAACCAATCCAACAACAAACAACCAACAAGAAAAACCAATCCAACAACAACAAAACAACCAACAAGAAAAAACCAATCCAACAACAAACAACCAACAAGAAAAACCAATTCAACAACAAACAACCAACAAGAAAAAACCAATCCAATAAAAACAACCAAAACAAGAAAATGCCCAATCCAATAACAAACAACCAACAAGAAAAACCAATCCAATAACAAACAACCAACAAGAAAAGCCAATCCAACAACAAACAACCAACAAGAAAAAAGCCAATCCAATAACAAACAACCAACAAGAAAAAGCCAATCCAATAACAAACAACCAACAAGAAAAAGCCAATTCAACAAACAACCAACAAGAAAAAGCCAATCCAATAACAAACAACCAACAAGAAACAACCAATCAAGAAAAACAACCAACAAGAAACAACCAACAAGAAAATACCAACAATAAAAAGAAACAACAGACAACAAGAAAAAGCCAATCCAATAACAAACAACCAACAAGAAAAAGCCAATCCAATAACAAACAACCAACAAGAAAAAGCCAATTCAATAACAAACAACAACAAGAAAAAGCCAATCCAATAACAAACAAACAACAAGAAAAAGCCAATCACAATAACAAACAACCAACAAGAAAAAGCCAATCCAATAACAAACAACCAACAAGAAAACCAATCCAATAACAAACAACCAACAAGAAAAAGCCAATCCATCAACAAACAACCAACAAGAAAAAGCCAATCCAATTCAACAAACAACCAACAAGAAAAACAATCCAATAACAAACAACCAACAAGAAAAAACCAATCCAATAACAAACAACCAACAAGAAAAAACCAATCCAATAACAAACAACCAACAAGAAAACCAATCCAATAACAAACAACCAACAAGAAAAAAACCAATCCAATAACAAACAACCAACAAGAAAAAGCCAATCCAACAAAAACAACCAACAAGAAAAAGCCAATCCAACAACAATAACCAACAAAAAACAACCAAACAACCAACAAAAAAGTCAATCCAACAACAAACAACCAACAGGAAAAATGCCAATCCAATAAGAAACAATCAACAAGAAAGCTAATCCAACAACAAACAACCAACAAGAAAAACGAAGAAAAACCAATCCAACAACAAACAACCAACAAGAAAAAACCAAGAAAAAACCAATCCAACAACAAACAAATAACAACAAAAAGCTAATCCAAGCACAAACTAGCAACAACTAAAAAAGCCAATCGAACAACAAATAAACAACAACAAAAAGTCAATCCAACAACAATAAACAACAACAAAAAGCCAATCCAACAACAAACAAACAACAACGAAAAAGCTAATCCAACAACAAACAAACAACCAAAAAGCCAATCGAACATCAAACAAACAACGCAAAACCAACCCAACAACAAACGAGTAAAAAACGAAAAGCCAATCTAACCACAAGCAAACAACAACAAAAATTCAATCCAACAACAAACAAGCAAAAACAAAAATGCAATCCAACAACCAACAAGCCATGAAACAATTAATTAGGAATCTGAAAGTCTGACGAACACACACCTTTGTCATTTTGAGAATTGGGACTATATTTGAAAACATACATTTACAGTAACGTTTTCAGCCCTGCTATTTTTTCTACACATTTAAAGAAACCATGTTCTGTTCCACAATCATGCAATCTTATACATCTACTTACGTATAACAAGAGCTGCAGTGGTGGGCATGAGAGAATTTCAGGCCTTGCTGACGTCCTGAATTCACCGTGTATCGTCTTAACGGTTCACTCTCTGCTGTGTTTGATTCTTTGATTCTGATGACGTCTTTCTGGGCAAGGTTTCAATGAGCTCTTCCACAGTAAGAAACCGATTCGGAAGCATTTGTCTAACGTCTTCAGGTTGCTTGGTAAAACAAGTATCTTTGAGGCACACGAGAATAGCCGAATCGTCTCTGTGTCCGTTTATGTCTCTGAGATTCATTCCTGTGGCAAAGTTTGTCCAAGTCTAATTGTCTGTCGTGCCAAATCCATGGTCTAGATCTATGCCGGCGATACTGACCCATTCTGTCATTTCTCCTCACAGACTCAGAGGAATCTGTTGAAAAAGCTGGTTGTTTTTCAGCAGTGTTGAAATCTGGAGATGGGATTATTCCCGGAGCAAGTCTAAAAGTCTGTCAACGTTGTGCTGCGCATTGGGACGTTCGGAGCGGTAGCACAGCATGCAGTAGAGGAACGGTAGATGCGATGTGAACAGAGGCATGCTCAAAGTACTATCTGGACGATGTTCAATCTGAAAAGAACAAACAAAAAATCCCAACAACCTAGAATCTGTGGAGCTGTATCTTATACATAGGGGGACTCAGTACTATATATATGTATATATTATTATTATTGTTATTAACATTATTATTATTATTATTATTATTATTATTATTATTATTATTATTATATAATTATTATTATTATTATCATCATCATCATCATCATCATCATCATCATCATTATTATTATTATTATTATTATTATTATTTATTATTTTTATTATTATCATTATTATTATTATTATCATTATCATATTATTATTATTATTATTATTTTTTTTTCTTCTTCTTCTTCTTCTTCTTCTTCTTCTTCTTCTTCTTCTTCTTCATTCTTCTTCTTAACAGCGGCGGCAGCAGCAACATCAACAGTAGCGCTTGGCTCTGGATGCCCATTGAAAACGTTGCCATAAATCATTGTCTATTTCATGTAGATGTTTCGATAGATGCGCGAAAATAAGTTTTTCAAGGATTTTTTAAAAGGAAAGGTAGATTTGAGACTGGTCTATAATATTTTTAATTTTCTTGGTCTAAAGTATTCTTTCTTGATTAAAAGGATTAACATATTAAGTTGTTTTGAAGGCATCTGACACATGTCCTGAACTGAGAGAGCCATCCACAATGTGGGTGGTGAAAGACAACAGAATGGCAAGATGCCTCTTCCTTCAGGAGATCCGTAGGATAACCCAATTGTATTTACCCCTTCTTCTTCAGTGGCTGCTTTGAAGCTCGATAGTTGCCATTCAAAAGTTCGAAATCGGCAGGTTTGACTTTTTGATCCAGCTCAGTCCTAATCTCCTTAATGTTATCAGAAAAGAAAGAAAACTTTTCGGAAACTTATAGGACAACCCAGAATTATATTTATAGTAGAGATTAATTGTCCAGCCTGGATATAGGGGAAGTAACAACTAAAATTAGTAAAATGGTATGTTTTGTCTCTTTTAGTGGAGTTCTCTTTTGTAATAAAATTGTTATTCTGTGGCTCTCCCTCCACATGTTGTATCCTTTGCAAATAACGCTTTGATTCTGTACAACCATCAAATCTGTGAGTAAATATAAAAAATTAAAAAAATGTTTTAAGGTTTCTATAGTGTGAAGCAGAACAGATGAAAATAAACACCTCCTGGACATGCTGCTAGTCTGGCACAGGAATTTACTCCCAAGCTAGTGTCTTTACCCACTTGCATCTGGGTAGAGTGGGGGGAAATGCGTGTTAAGTGTCTTTTCCAAGGAGCACAACGTCGGGTCTCACGATCCCCAGTCCGGCAGCCTAAACGCTCGGCCACCGACGCCACAGGCAACAATAAGATAAAAAAACAAATGAAAGATTTAAAGGAAAGAAGTAGGACCTACCAGAAGCAAAATGCCAACAAATTAAGAGGCAACAATAAGATAAGATATAAGACAAAGGAAAGAAGTAGGACCTACCAGAAGCAAATGCCAACAAATTAAGAGGCAACAATAAGATAAAAGACAAACAGAAGAGTGAAAGAGAAGAAGTAAGACCTACCAGAAACACCCGCCAAGCATCCGCACAGTCAGTTGGAACACAAGAACAAGAGTTAAAACTTTTCTCTCACTCGTCCACTTAATTCTTTCATTTCTTCAACAAAAGACAAAAAACAAAGTGCACACATAATAAATTGCATCATAATATAATTTTATTTGCCATAATCTGATGTTATCTTGTAGGGGAAAGTGGAGATGACACAGACAGGTCAAACACTTTGGCAGTGTCATCCTCTGAAGCAGTGACTAACAAACTTTCATCTCTGAAAAGAAAATTAAGACAAGACCCTTTTCAAATGACTGCAGTGAGAATAAATGAATAAAATGGAAGAGAAAAGATAGAACTCAGTGAATTAACACAATTGTGATATTGATTGCTGATATCAGCGCTAGTCTAGTTACATTAATTTGACAGTATATTCCAACATTTAAACACAATAATATTATTGTTTACATATATACAGTAGTTATCCCCTAAATGCCCAGTGCTTCAGAAGCAGAGAAAATGATCATTTAGGCGAAACAGGTACTTAAGCTAAACCGGTCAGGGCAAAAAATCAGGGGGATCAATGGATGGACAAGGATAAAGATTCATAACCAGGTTGTTTGTTTTAGAGTGTCCTCACTTTTACGCAAAATCGAATGCGAGAAATAGGGACACCTGGAACCATTAAGTTCTTTAACGCATAGGTGATAAGAACGCGGGCCGGTAGACCATTGTTCACCACAAAAGATCTGAAGGCACAATGGATACGGCCAATGAAAGACGAGGAATCAATAAACCTGTTCACACACAATTAAAAACGCCTGGTGATTTCGTGCAACTTATGGCAATAAAGGAAAGAGCCATGGGTAGAGTTCGGAAGACCGTTCAATTCTAATTGCCTAGTGATAAACCAGTGATCCAATGGGACAAAGGCTGTTCGGTACATTGGGTGGAGTTAAAAAAGAGAAGATTGGCCATCTTTTATTACAGTACATTAGATAGGTATATGTAGGCTGATTACAATGGAGAGCAAACTGTTGATCAGCATAAATTAGCAATATGAGGGATGGGATTACATTATAATAGCAAAATAAAGAATTTCTAATCAATTATGGACTAACTTTCTGATAATTTGGAGAAGATTACACCTGCATTTGCCATTGAGACCGGGCATTTAGGAGAAAATCTTGGTTTTAAAACGGGTGTTTAGAGGGGAAACTTAAATAGAAATAAAATTGGTTTCGCTGAGAGCGGGCATTTAGGAGAAACAGGCATTATGGCAGCGGGCATTTAGGCAATAACTACTATATGAAACCATCTGTTGTAAAATAAAAAAAGCCTTTTAACAATACAAAAAGAGATCAGCACAAAGGAAAGATCAAACAACGATCTCTTACATGTAAGAGTGGATGGGGTAAAAAATGCATCAAATACTTTTAATGAAAATTCAAAAGATAAAAACCTTTGATTATTCAGAGACACTACCACTTAACTACTAGTATGAATAATGACATTTTTTACCTGGGCAAAATTGAAAGATATTGTCTGATTTTTATGAAAAGAAGGCAAATATTAAATAATGATCATTTTAATTTTCATTTCAAGGAAGATAACCAGGCTATTGGTAATGGTAGCTTCAACTTCTGCCTGAAGACTTAGTAGTATGCTGTGGTGTGTGCACATGTACTCCAACAGACTGTAAGTAAGTTCTTTCAAGGCCATTACGACCCACAGAGCCGGAGCTTATTCCAGTTTCAACGGCATGAAGCGGAACATGTGATAATTATCCCCTCCTGGCCAGGATGCTAGTCTGATCGAGGTTTTTACTCCCAAGCTAGTGCTTGTACCCATTTGCACTTGGGTTTAGTGGGGAAAGGCCTGTTAAGCGTCTCTCCCCAAGGAACACAACGTCAGACCTAGCCTTGTTATGATTGGAACCCGGGACTTCATGATCTCCAGTCCGGCAGCTTAACCACTTGGCCACCGATGCCACTTCAACAGACTGTGACAGAAAACAAGGGACAAATGGCCTTGCATAAAATTGAAAACGCAAATGTCTATCTAAGCGGCATCATCTAGTGGGTAGGCTGCTGGAAGAAAGACACTAAACATGCATTTTCCCCACTCAACCCAGGTGACACAACATGCATTTTCCCCACTCAACCCAGGCGACACTAAACATGCATTTTCCCCACTCAACCCAGGTGACACTAAACATGCATTTTCCCAACTCCAACCCAGGGGACACTTAACATGCATTTTCCTCACTCAACCCAGGTGACACTTAACATGCATTTTCCCCACTCAACCCAGGTGTAAATGGTGGAACCGGTAGCTGAATGGTTAGGCTGCGGACTGGGTATCATGACGTCCCAGGTTCGAATCCTTCCAAAGTTAGGTCCAACGTTGAGTTCCTCCCCAGGAAAACATGACACTTAACATGCATTTTCCCCACTCAACCCAGGTGTAAATGGTGGCATCGGTAGTTGAATGGTTAGGCTGCGGACTGGGTATCATGAAGTCTCAGGGTTCGAATCCTTGCAAAGCTAGGTCCGACGTTGGGTTCCTCCGGAAAGACGCTTAACATGCATTTTCCCCACTTAACCCAGGTGTAAATCGATACCAACACTAGCAGCTTGGGAGTAAAACATCTGTGTTAGACTAGTGTCCTGTCCGTGAAGTGATTATAAATGCATGTTCCACTATAGAAACCAGAATGGGTTCCTGCTCTATGGGCCATAATTGGCCTTGAAGGAAATTTACTTTACCATGCGTAAATGGGTACGAGCAGCAGTTGGGGAGTAAAAGCTAGGACACACTAAAATCACGTCCAGGAAGGGATTCAATTCATTATCAACTTTCCTGCTTCACTCTATAGAAACCAGGATGAGCTACGGCACTATAATAATGCCCCGTAACAGTCTGAAAGAAATTTTTTAACGTCTTTGTACAACCGGCACTAACCCAGAGAGACTGAAATCCAGAACAGCAGAGGTGTGGCCTTGCCATAATCGGACCAGCTGTCCATTTCGTGGATCGTATTGTCTAACACAGCCATCCAAACCAGCAGCAATAAACATGGGTGATGTCTGTGACCATTTCAATTTGACAATGCCATACTGAAGAAACCAGAATAAAAATGAGAAAAGGATAAAGACGATTTCCACAATATATTGAAAAATGGAAACCCACTCACTTGACTCAACTCACTTATCAAAAAATATATTGAATTAATAGTAAACATAAATTTTATCTAATAAGTGGGAATATTCTTTACAATTGCCTCATTTAATTTATCTTTATTGCAGTCGTATTGGAGAGACAATCAGCAGTAAAAACAAGGGTAAAAAATCATACATTGCTTCAAGACACAAACGATTTTTCAAAAGACACGGGACTCTTCCTCTAAACATATATATAAAAAATGCTTTATAATTCTATATGTTCATGTGCAACGTAATAATACAAGATACATTACTAGGGTTATTCCTTCATATCATTTTCAGTATGTCTCTCACTTAAGAATCAAACAGTTTTCTGTTTTTGTCTATAAGTTAAACTCTCGCTAAATTTTCTGCAATGCTTATTGACACGTCTTATCTCTTTAAAAATTGAATTTAAAAAAATATACTGATATACTGATACCCCCCCATACTGGTGGGCAGTGAAATAATAAAATAACATAAAATAAATTTGCATAACATTGTAAAGGAAGGGTAACTATTCATGAGAATGATATCGAAGGTACTGACTGGATGTTGACATCGATGCCTGATGGACTTTGTAGGCAGATCCCAAACTTCTAGCCTCCCACTCAGTGTGCCAGTTACCACATAGTCGTGCCTGTTGATCATGGAACAAAGAAAATAGGATGGATTGCATAGCAAAGAATGTGGAAGGAGAAGAGAAAGGTGAAGGGAAGGAGGAGGGGGAGAGAATTGCATTGAAAGCCTTGTTTTACAGGTGCAAAAAACGAATGAAAAAATGTGACTGTCGCACCAGAAGAACCAGCAACATACTTGACTTCTTAGATATTGAAATTATATATTCAACTTAAACATGGCAGTTGGAAATAAAAGTCACACTGGCCTAAACATGTCTGCTGCCTTTGACACAATCATAATATTGTATCTACTAGACATCAAAGACATTCAACGCAGGAAGCAACTAGCAAAGACAGCTTTTAACAAGTTGCCGAACATCTGGAACAGAAACGACTGAGCAATACAGAAGACAAGACTATGGTTATATGATTCTTTGGTAAAATCTATCCCCTGTAGAATTGTTCAACAAAGGCGATGACGAAAACAGAAGACCCCACACTTAATTTAAATTCTAGAAGCACACTGTGTGCCTATTCGGGCACATCTTAAGAAGAGACCATGATGTTCCCAGTGAACGAACCACAAATGATCAGAATCTGTTGAATAAAATCTACGTAGCAGAGAAGCCGACAGATTCTACTGAATCTTCTTGACCTTCTCCTTGGCTTGTATTTCCACACTGTAGAGTGGTCACTACCTGCATTTTAAAAAATAAAAATAAATGCATTACCAACCAGCACCAATACATATTTTTTGTTAACTCTGGATGCAAGTTATCATGAATTAAGAGGAAATAGCAAGAAGAAAGAAACATAGAACAGTGAAAGTAAAGAAGTAGGACTTGCCACTGCCAATAGCACCAACCAGCCACCCACTGCCAGTACACAATAAATGTGAGTGGATGACAAAACTGTTCGTTAGGTGAACATTTTCAAAATGCGGTGATAGTTATTTTTTGTGTGTGCATAAACTGCTAGCCCAATGTGTTCTGAGCATTTCAAATCTTTAGTTGGTAAAAATTGGTCACATTTTGACGAAGTTACATTTTTTTTTGTAAGGAGAATTTCAAGAATCCAAGAAACTTCTTTATGAGCAAATCGCTTTCAGATTTTTCTTTGTATCAAAGAAAGTTCCCAGCTATGTGCTAAATAAAGAATTATCTTTGTAAACACATTTCAGGCATTTTCAATGCAAACTATTTCATCAGTGTGTTCATAAAAGATTATTTAAATTGAAAACACAAGGAACTCACTCTTTAAAAAACAACTTCAGCTTACATCTTCCCCTGCTTTCTCGGTTGGAGTGAATGCTACCCTACGACAGGGTTTGTCCCATTCACACATAAATACTGACACATACAAATTAATATCAAACAAAATTGTACAAACTGCTAGCAGTGGCCCAAACTCATGTAACACATAAAATACTAGCACAAGGACAGAAAACAAAGGTATCGTAGTCTGTCAAAGTCAATAAAATAGTTTCTCACTTCATAATTATCCTTATATTCGTGTATGCCATAGAGAAATTAAATCTATAGACAGATAAGCAGAGGTGAAATAATGGATAGGTAGAGGGACAGAGACAAAATTTGATGGATAGTAATTTACACCATTGATCGCATGTGGTAATCTCAATATGAATTGACAAGATAACGCAAATGAGAGACAGATGTAAAAGATTGACTGGAAGGACAGAAGCAGGACCTAGCCAGCTGTAACTGACCACAGAAATAGAAAAGATTTGTAGATAGAGATAGATTGATAGACAGACAAACATCTGATAGATAGATTGTGAACATACCTTATACATACATAAAAATTAAATGAAACATTGAAATTTTACAAATTTAAAAATCCAATGTAATTCCCCAAAATGCTTTACACAACGTTCAAACCTGCCACCCATATCAAGGATTGTAAGGAAACAATAACAACTCTTTTCGACACTGACCTTGCCTGTAGAAGGATTAATGACTTTGGCGTCATGTCATCAGAACCAGTGATCACCAGGTTGCGGCTTGATGGACATCCATGCAAAGGACGGATGACTTGTGACCATCAAAACCTACAACAAGAAGACAATGAAAGCAGATACAATCACGTCCCCATTAGTCTAGACTTCAATATTCTGGATGTCTCAAAATCCAAACAGATGAGCTAGGGACGGATTTTTCCTTCTTTGTTCGTACCCGATAATCCGGAAATTCGGGGTTCAGGATTCAAATACCTATTTTTGGAACAAGTTACCCACTATAGAGAGTTACTGCACCGATGAACTGAACACTCAACTGTTGGAAATAGCATAAACTGTCTGCTGACTGTGCATCAAAGCTACTCGACTCCAACTTTCCTAACACCACATCAGCCATACATTTTAGCAACATGACGTCACAGCCAGTTGACTGGCGTGCCACATTGCCAAGGCAGACATAACCGCGAGTGGGTGTGCGGTCGGCCCTGACACAAAGTGTCGATTTGATCAGCGAGTCGATAATCTGAATGTCTCGATAATCCCTAAAAATTGCTAGGAATGAAGGCGATCAGGCTGAACATGAAATCTACAAAGAGACACAGACACAAATATTAGATTCAATGCAGTAACAGATGCTTTACATAATTCCAAACTTTTTACCAAAACAAATTGACAGATACTTCACAATCTTTTTCTGTGCTTTTCTGAGATTGAGTGGCGTCATGTCCGAGTGATCAGGCTGCTAGACTTAGGACCAAGAGGTGTCGGGTTCGAAACCTGGCAAAATTAAGTCCGATATTGTGTTCCTTGGGAAAGACACTTAACATGCATTTCCCACACTCAACCCAAGTCCAAATGGGTATAAGCACTAGTTTTAGAGTAAAACCTGTGTCAGACCAGAAGGTGATTATTATCACCTGTTCCCATTCACACCATTGAAACCAGGATACACTCTTGCTCTATGGGCTGTAACGGCCTTGAAGGAATTTTACTTTCTTCTCCACTTTTCTTAGATTAAAGAATTTGATATTTGGGAAACATAAATAAAAAAATGATTATACATATATATATATATATATATATATATATATATATATATATATATATATATATATATATATATATATATATATATATATATATATATATATATATATAAACAAGGATTGAGAAGTTCATTGAAGAGAAAGAAAAGGAGCAGGAGGTGATGATAATCCTGGCAAAACCATTTCAGTCAATGATTCACCTTTTATGAACTCAAGACTATCTTCTCCCTTTAATTACCATGATGAAAAAATCATGGCAGTAACTTTCCTTAAAAAAAAAATTTAATAAAAAAAATAGATCTAGATCTACCTGAAATGTTTGCCGAAAGTCCAGTAGTTTTCAAATCCCAAATTTTGACAGTGCCATCTCCGTATCCAACACAAGCATGTTTACCTAAATTGAGAATATTTAAAAGAGAAAAGATTAGGTTACTTTAATTATTAGTTGGGATGGGGAAGGGGAGGGGGATGAAGAAGGCGTTTTTGCAAGAGAAATCTTCATTGAAACAATACATCAATATTAAAAATTTTAAAAGACTCATTAAAAAAGAACTGTGCTATCTTTTAATTCCAGACATACCATCGGGTAAGAAATATCCACAGGTACTTCCAGGTCCATGGCCAGTAAAGGTTTTACAGTCACCTGATGGAATCTTCCACATCCACACCTGGCCATCTTTGGTACCTGCCAGTAAGACTGGGGCCAAGTGGTGCCATTGCAGCCACTGACAGAAAGACACACAGACAAAGAACTTGTAACATCTTAAGACAATAATAATAATATGGTAACTAATATACATGTATCGTATGTATATCATTATATGCAACTTTTGAGAGATAATCAAGAAATGATTTGTTTTTAACATTATCAATAATCATAACAAAAACAAACAGAATATAAAAAATAATAATTAAAAATGACAATAAACATATCAACAACCGTAACGGAAATGAGAATGGCAGGGTATAGCACTGATAACTGAAATAAGCCAAGGCTTGAAGACTTTTTTTCACCCACCCATCCTCCTCCTCCTCCCACAGAAGACATCACAGTCACCAACATCAATGAAAGCATAGAGAGCCGTGTGACCTCCGAAAGAACCCCTTTGGCTAGCGGTAAGGTATGAAATAACACAACAAAGTTATCCATCGTTCCATCGTCTCCGGGGATAAAAAGGCTGGCATCCATTTCAACTGCTCCGCCTTTTCATGGTCAGGTCTCCCAGAGCCACCTTTAACTGCCCTTTCTCTAATCATAGTCAAGTAACTAATAATGAAGCACAAGGATATTAATATTATAATCACCTCAATTTCTGAGGCTTCAAAAGACCAGATTTCAGAGCCGTTGTCAACCCTCCACACTTTAATGAGCCCCTTCATGTCAGCACTGGCCACAAGACTGCCGTCGTGACAAAATCCAATGCTTGCCACTGTGTCTGTGTGACCTAGACCCGGATTGAAAACACAACATTATAGTAAATATTCAGTAGTACATTGTACATTTTTATAGAGAGTCCAGGGATGGGGACAAGCTCTGAAAAATAACCCTGAACATTATCGACCCCTTTAAAATTTCAAAATAATATTATGTAAGAGCATGACATTTATAATATGTGTACAAGAAATATAAACAAAAGGGCTGCATTATAAAAAATACCCAATGTTATCACAAATGCCAACTTTTTAGAATCAAAATTCAAGAGATCTGTATCATCATAATCCTGTAGGAGTACATTGCTGGACTGGCAAGGCAGGGTTTTGGGTCAGTTGAGTCCTATATATATATAATTATTATTAAATATATATATGGGTTTTTTTTCAAAAGTATATCAAGCTATTATAGTCTTGCAGACTATTCATGCTCTGATTCTATAAAACATGAGTGAAAATTTCACAAGTGACTGTGCATATTGTGCAAGTTACAGATCCTATAGCAG
>JAXRKP010002003.1:50000-55000 GCA_037039925.1 Doris montereyensis | reverse complement strand
TCCACTCTGATGCTCTTTAATCTGATCCTCTACTCTTTTCCTTAGTCTCATTTCCAGTATCCTGGCATATACTTTTCCTGAACGCTAAGTAGTGATATCCCTCTATAGTTTGAGCATTCCATAGTTGATCCTTTCTAATGTATTGGTACTACCATTCCCTTTTTCCAGTCATCTGGCACCTGTTTGGACTTCCAAGCTTGGTGATATTTTGCATGTAGTAGTTTGTCTGCCTCTCTCCCTTGGTTTTTAATCATTTCTGGATAAAGTTGATCCGCTCCTGGGGCTTTTCTTAATTTCACTTTTCTTATAGCTGTTTGGATTTCTTCCATTGATATATCTACATCTTCAGCTGTCTCCTCTGGATTACTTGATACTCTTACTAATTGATCTTTACTCCTTATATTCATACGTTCTGAGGGATTATGTAATTGGTGAAAACGCTTTTCTCCATATTTCCATGATTTCGCCGTCTTCTTTCAATTCATTATTTCTCCTTTGGCATTCTTAATTTGTCGTATTGGGCATGCTTTGGTGTTTCTCATGCTCTTCATTGCACCCTACAACAGCTTTTGATTTCCTTGATAGCTTTCTTGGAGTCTTTGTCCAAACACTTTCCATTGTTCCTGTTTTGCTTTCATCACTTCCTCTTTGGCGATAGTTCTTTTATTCACGTAATCTATCCTATCCTCTGGTCTCTTTGTTTGCAAGTATTTTTTACAGGCATTCTTCTTTCTTTGATCTTAGTTTTGACATTCTCATTCCAACATGCTATTCTTTTCCTATCTCCTTTAATTTGTTTCCTACCACAGACCTCCTCAGTACAACTGGGAAGTGTTTCTTTATACATCTGCCACTTTTCTTCTATTGTGCTATCATTCAGATCCATCTGTCTTTCATTGACAAATCTTTTTATCCTAGATTGGTATACCTGTTTTACTACTGGTTTATTTAGTTCCTCTATTTTGAGTTTAGTAGCTTTCTTCTCTGCCCTTTTCTGTTTGTTTTCTCAGTTAGTAATCTCATTTTGGCAATCACTAAGTGATGATCACTAAATATTTCTGCTCCTCTGTTTACTCTTGCATCCAATGTACTGTAAAAAGAGAGCTGCCAACTATTATTTAGTCTATCATTGATTTTTCACACCTGTCTTCATTTACTCTTGTATATTTGTGGATATCTTTATGAGGAAAAAGGTGTTGGCTATTTTCATGTTATTCTTTAGGGCAAAAATCTATTAGTCTCTCTCTCCATTTGGAGAAGTTGTTGTCTCTCCTTCTTTACCTATTACTCCTTCTGACATTTCTACATTGTTGCCTACTCTAGAGTTTAAATCTCCTAAAGCATTAGTTCCTGTTTGGATTTAAGATTCTCTGCAGCTATTTGTAAATCATTTTCGAAGATATCTTTTTCTTCTTTAGTTGCGTTTTCGTTTGGTCCATAAGCTATTAATAATTTAATTTCTCATCCTTTTGGTTTAATATTTACCTCTTATAGCCGTGGGCTTATAAATTTCCAACTTTCTAGTAGCTTTTCATGTCTTTTTATGCACTAGGAGGCCTACTCCTGCTCTAGCTCTATTTTTGACATCTTCTCCTGAGAAGATTCTCCTATTTTCTATTCCTTGTCCTTTTTTCTTTGTTTCCGTAATGGCCAAAATATCTACTTTGAATTTTTCCATTTCTTCAACTAATTCTAACTCTTTTCCATTTATTGCCCTAACGTTCTATGTTCCAAAAATCACAGTCCGCATTTGTTTCCAAAGATCAAGCTGGTTATATTCCTTTATCTTCTTCTGAATCAGGTTGTTTTGGATAAGCAAGGGATAAGCCCACTGTACCCTTGGTAGATGTTGGGGCTGCCACCTTGAGGCCCCCTACCAGGCCTTGTTATTTTCTGTCAGGGTTAACTCCCTTAGCCATTGGTCAGTCAAGACCCGCCTGAAAGGCAGCAAGAGACTCGTGGAGAGCGGGATCATCTACTCCCCATACAGGTGCTTACCTATCCACTTCCCAGAGTATTGAAAGTAACACTTGGAATTGAAATTTTTAAAATTTAACATTCTCATATATTACAAGTCGCAGTCTTTTGAACTTTTACCTGTACACTGGAAGAGAACTGAAGCATCTTTGGTGTTCCAAACAGTCGCTGTGTCGTCTTGACTTCCTGTTATTACAATGTCCTTATTGACTGGACTTACTTGGCAACATATCACTGGAGGAAAGGAAAAAATAAGCTAGGTTATAACAATATCTTTGAGAATGCATCGGATGTGATAATCACGATTTATCATAACCCGTTTTATACCTTGGATTTCCAGGTTGGATAGTATGAAAGATAATGTCAATTGCCTGTAAAGTGTTTTTAATATACTATAATTTACAACAAGTGAAGGACATAGGCTCAGAGTATTGGACACAGGCATATTTACAGAAAATCCAAAAGCTTTTTTCTTTCTTCTATTCATAGTTGCTTTGCTTTAGATCTATGCTAAATTTCTTGTATCTAGAATCAGAATGTTCACCTTTCAGGAGAAAAGAAATGACAGTCATCTCCCTGTATACATGTAGTCAATATCTCTCTCTCTCTATATATATATATCAAGGATTACTTGATATATATATATATATATATATATATATATATATATATATATATATATATATATATATATATATATATATAAAACTGTACATCTCATACTTTGACAGCTCTAAACTCAGGAACCACAGCACCAAGAACCTCGATATTTCACATGTAGATTTAAAATAGCCTGCTTTAGGTTCTGAGTGAACAAACTCTTGGGTCAAACCCATGTTTAAATTAATTAGAAAAGATTGTTTTGACTGCGATCCACGAAACATTTTATTGTTATTTTTACTCATTCCTTCATTTCCAGTCATTAGATCTGCAATGAAAAAACTCGCCTAGCCTAAGTATCGAATACTGTACCGGTTCTTGATATCACCCTGCACCTGGCAACCTATTATGTTGCTCATCGTTGAAATAACAAAAGATCAATGTGGTAAAAGAGTAATCATAATCATCATTGCCTACAGGCATGCTTGTATTTAGCTGAACGTCTCTAACGTTATCCGCTTAATAACCCAGGAACCACTGCACTCACAACCTCCAAATTTTGCATGTGAGATTTCAAATAGCCTGTTTTAGGTTCTTAACGAATGAACTCTTAGATCAAATCATTATTTTAATTGATTGGAAAAAGTTTGTTTTGCCTGCGATTCATGAAAATTTTCATTGTTATTGAATCTAATTTCTCAATTTCCAGATTGCAATAAAGCCTGTAACTTCAGTATCAAGTACATTTTACTACGTAAAAATTTTGTGTAACTTCAGTATCAAGGACTAATTTGATCTAATAATCGTATTCGATATCACCTATAACCGATAGAGTAGTTTCTGAGTTAACCAGTCAAAGTTCAAGAAACCCAGCTTTATATATAGAGAGAGAAATCATAATCCAATAATATGTACACATTTGTTAAATAATAATTAATAATTGAAAATAACTACTTTCAGTCTTTGACCTATTCAACAGAGCTTAGCTTACTAAACTTCTCCTATTCTCTGAGTAACACGAACATAAGTCAACAAAAAAATGAGAGGTTTAAACTGTTAAAAACACTGGTATCATTTAAAACACAGAAATAATGATGTGCCTACAGTCAATTATATTCAAACATATATTCATATATTATATATTATATAGCAATACAATTCAATTAAAATTAAACAGAAACAAAGAGTCATCATTTGCAATTTTCTACTACCAAAGAGACAAACTCAGGCGGATGCAGTCAAAATATTTTTCAAGCAAAACAAAAAACAAAATAAAGCATGATTTTATCTGAAATTGAAACACACACAGCCACAGTAGTTGTCAATTACCAGCATCTTTATGATTTGAAAATGTCTTCAGAGAATCGTCTTGAGTAGGCGCTGCAGATGCTTCTATTTCCATTTCAGCTTCATCATCTTCCTCTTCATTGATTTCTTCTGTAAGGGAGAATTAAAAAAAAGATTTTTGATAAATGCCAGATGCATGTTACACTAGCCTAGGAATCAAATCAATAATTATTTATACTGTCACTAGATCTAGTATCAGAAGAAATAAAAATGGTACAGAAATACTGTAAAAATGAAATGAAATAAGACTCTCATATATATTATATCTAAAAACAAATTCCTACACATATTTTTTATAGCTCATCTCTCCCCTTGTGATTTGAGTGTAATGTAGTTGAAGTTGTTTATGATTTTCCTCAAATTAAATCAATGATGAAAATCAAAAGACCCATACGAAGACAAGGAGCTGGTGACTGCAACAAAAGAAGAAGTTAAAAGACGTTCCGACCTGAGGAACCACCAATCATCAATTGATTGGGTAATGAGTATTGTGTCGGTAGATACTTGATGCTTACATGATGGAGGCAAGACTGCTCTGATACGACACGATGAGGCCAAAAATACAGGGATATATATATGGAAGATCTATCACAATCTTTAACGGCTTCTAACCCTCCCCACCACCCTCCCTGTTCTTATATATATATATATAATATATATAAATATATAAAAAAAATGATTTGATTTAACCGCATCCACAACTAAGATGATCTTGGGGGTTTTTGGTGGGATTTTTAATTTTGCCCAGACTGCCCTGTAACCAGCCAAGGGATCTTTAACGTGCACAGAGTGTTCTGACTTGCACACGGGACATCCTTTTTATTGTCCGTCTCCGATGGGAGTAGGTTTCGATCCATCTACTTGGACCGGAGGGGGGGGTCAATTTTGCTAAGTAATTTCGAGAAAATTTTCCAACCATTGGTGGACCTCAAATCTTTTGGTTGAGAGGTCCACACCTTGCCTCAGGGCTGCAGTGCCCCCCCCCCCGCCCCCTGTTCTTAATATATTTATAAACTTTTTAAACGGAGTCAATTCAGTGCTGTATTCTTCATATCATCTAAATTTTAGATCTAGAC
>JAXRKP010002003.1:25000-45000 GCA_037039925.1 Doris montereyensis | reverse complement strand
AGGTAGTCCCAGACTTGTACTTGTACCTAGGAAATCTCAGTATAGGTAGTCCCAGGTTGAGCTTAGGAAATCTCAGTATAGGTAGTCCCAGGGTTGAAATCTCTAGGAAATCTCAGTATAGGTAGTCCCAGGGTTGTACTTGTACCTAGGAAATCTCAGTATAGGTAGTCCCAGGGTTGAGCCTAGGAAATCTCAGTATAGGTAGTCCCAGGGTTGAGTTCTAGGAAATCTCAGTATAGGTAGTCCCAGACTTGTACTAGGAAATCTCAGTATAGGTAGTCCCAGGGTTGAGCCTAGGAAATCTCAGTATAGGTAGTCCCAGACTTGTACTTGTACCCTAGGAAATCTCAGTATAGGTAGTCCCAGACTTGTACTTGTACCTAGGAAATCTCAGTATAGGTAGTCCCAGACTTGTACTTGTACCTAGGAAATCTCAGTATAGGTAGTCCCAGACTTGTAGTTGCTAGGAAATCTCAGTATAGGTAGTCCCAGGGTTGAGCTTCTAGGTAATCCCAGACTTGTACTTGCACCTAGGAAATCTCAGTATAGGTAATCCCAGACTTGTACTTGCACTAGGAAATCTCAGTATAGGTAATCCCAGACTTGTACTTGCACCTAGAAATCTCAGTATAGGTAGTCCCAGCTGTACTTGTACCTAGGAAATCTCAGTATAGGTAATCCCAGACTTGTACTCACCTAGGAAATCTCAGTATAGGTAATCCCAGACTTGTACTTGTACCTAGGAAATCTCAGTATAGGTAGTCCCAGACTTGTACTTGTACCTAGGAAATCTCAGTATAGGTAGTCCCAGACTTGTACTTGCACCTAGGAAATCTCAGTATAGTAGTCCCAGACTTGTACTTGTACCTAGGAAATCTCAGTATAGGTAATCCCAGACTTGTACTTGTACCTAGGAAATCTCTGTATAGGTAGTCCCAGACTTGTACTTGTACCTGGTACCCAGTATAGTGAAGGTCCCAGGAATTCTCAGTATAGGTAGTCCCAGACTTGTACTTGTACCTAGGAAATCTCAGTATAGGTAGTCCCAGACTTGTACTTGTTAGGAAATCTCAGTATAGGGTAGTCCCAGACTTGTACTTGTACCTAGGAAATCTCACCCAGACTTGTCTTGTACCTAGGAAATCTCAGTATAGGTAGTCCCAGACTTGTACTTGTACCTAGGAAATCTCAGTAATTCCCAGACTTGTACTTGTTGTACTTGTACTAGGAAATCTCAGTATAGGTAATCCCAGACTTGCACCCATTTGCACCTGGGTCGAATACGGAACACGCGTGTTAAATGTTTTTCCCAAGGAACACAATGTCGGACATAGCATTGTTATGATTCAAATTTGGAACCTCGTGATCCCCAGTCCGGCAGCCTAACCACCTGGCCACCCACGCCCCTTGCATGTATTGTATTTACTGTCAATTGATTTCCATCCTTCTTTTGCTGTTGAAGAAAAGGGGGGAGGGGGAGGGAATATTCCTTCTTTTTTTTAAACCAATAAAGACGCATTCATATCCCAGCACAAATGCAGGCTCATCTACTGTACATCATATATCAAATAGCAGACCATTTCAATCAAAGTATCAAAGTCCTTCTCAACTCCATGGGAAGCATTCAGTTCAGCAGCATGTTTGACGCTTCGTACTAACACACGGACAAGATATTTCTCGACCTATAGCTGGTACTCATTCTCACCTGAGTCAAGTGAGGAAAATAGAGTGAAACAACGCATTTCCTAAGAATGCAACGTCGTGGGGGAAAAAAACAACGCACAAATAGGAACGACAAGATACTTATATATTTGACGATACAAAAAGTTCATTTTTTTATTTTGAATACAGGCCTACCATCAACCTTTAATCGTTTTCTTTTTTTTTTTTGCTTTTTGTTTTCGATGAAAAAGAAACGAACCAAACATTTGCATGATCCTTAAATATAAATGATTAGTGTCGTCCGCGCCGGCATCGACAGGTGTCGCACCTGGCATTCCAATTTCTTTAAAGAAAGGAATATAATATAGACTATCATCGAACTTATGCTCAATGCAACAGTAGTCACCCATGTTGACCAAGTGAGCAATTAGAGTAAAATTGCTTGCCCACGGGAAAAAAACGAAATGCCTGAACTAGGACTCGAACCCAGTACTTTTGGGGTCACAGTGCGATGCTTTAACCGCTTAGCCATCTCATTCCCTAATTCACTAATCCCTAGAGAGAGAGAGAGAGAGAGAGAGAGAGAGAGAGAGAGAGAGAGAGAGAGAGAGAGAGAGAGAGAGAGAGAGAGAGAGAGAGAGAGAGAGAGAGAGAGAGAGAGAGAGAGTACTGTTAACGGCAGATATGTTATTATAACAACGAGACGTTTGGCTATGCAGACACTTGACATGGAACGGTGCAAAGAATAACGATAACCTCCTTCTGTATTATACGTCGCAGTCCACCTCTTTATCTCAAGTCTATCGTTTTTGACTAGCCATGAATTAGATGATTATAGTATAGAGATTCAGGACTTCGTGTTTAGTTAGTAGCCTATCGTAGCAGCATTGATCAAAATGAGACGTTAATAATATATTGTTTCGTGAAAAAAAAACGCTACTGTGTCCGTGGGCGACACTCATTTAGTTTTTAATGAATTTCCACTGTACAATGTATAGTATAACCTGATAAAGTGAGAACCTGTTCAAAGCGGTAACGTGTCTAAAACAGAATTCTCCCGATCCCCACCCCACCCCTTCCCCATAGTAAATTACTGTAATATCTTCTTTCCTGTACTATGTAAAGCGGGAACCTGTCTAACACGGAAACGGAAAATCTGCTCTCTTACGGCAGTTTAACCTGTCTAAAACGGAACATGACAATAACAGAAACACCTCCCTTTTCTCTCTCTCTTTTTCTCTCTCCACCCTCTCCCCCCTCTCTCTCTCTCTCTCTCTCTTTCTCTCTCTCTCTCTCTCTCTCTCTCTCTCTCTCTCTCTCTCTCACTCACACTTCACACACACACACACACACACGCACTACGCTCTATATATACCTACAATGTACACAATGTTATGTACCCGGTACTGTGTAACATGACTGAGTGCATGTCATGCGAGTGCATAATACGTCAGGCTACTGACTATCATGGTGCATATTAGTGCGTTGTGTACAGTATTATTAATTGCATGCACAAATGTACGTATTTTTCAGTGTGGAATCTGTCTAAAACGGAAAAAGAAAAACGGTCTAAAAGGAAAAAAATATTACCGCCCCTTCCGATTCCGTTTTAGACAGGTTCAACTGTATCTCCCTACGGGGAGGGGAGTTTCCATTTGCAGCAGTACCCTCCTTGAAAATGGACACTTGCAGCAGTAGTTTGTCCAAATGTATTTCCCGATAAAGATGGACTCACTGTGGCTGTCATTTATCAACTGTCATTACTTAGTTTTGTTGGAAACTCCGATACATGTAATGACTTACAGATTCTGTAAGTTTTTATCGGAGATTCCAACAAAACTGAATATTTCGAATATTTCCCATACCTGCTTTTTTATGGCTTTGGATTGACTCAAAATGAAAATATTTATTGTTATAAGTTTAGCTGTATATATAATTAGATCTATATCATATTTTCGCCTTTTGAGGCAACATTAGATTTTTTTTTTTTTATGGGATAAGAAGATTAGAAATTATTTAAAAAATCAAAACATTTTTTTTTGTATTAAATACATTTTTCAGGTTTATAGCAGGCATGTAGATCTACATGTCGTATTAGATATCTTTCTCAAATGTTAATTATTTCTTCGATGTATGATTTCTTCAGTCCATCCACAAGTATCTCTTTATGCATCTGATGACGGGTCTTTCTTAAAAATGTTGCAAGTAGGAGGATCGTATACTGTCTTGCAGGCGTGCTTTTCTTATCCTCAGTAGGAGTAGGAGTGACCGTGACAGTTTGTCACAGTACATGTACGGGTATAACTAACTTTAACTTCACGTATTGTGACTTTCTTTGGTCTACTTGTCACATTTTCTTCTGCTTCCCCTTTGCACGACTCTCGTAGTTGGTGTTCTTGCATTTCTTGTTTACAGCATTGTCATGGGTATGAATAAGGGTACACATGTACCTGAAACAAAGTAAAGTTGTAACAGTAAAAAAAAAGGAGCATTCATCTAAGAATTAATTGATGTGCAGTAATGCCTAATTATGTTTTGAATCTAAAGTTGAAGGTACATTTACAGGTATTCGAGACTACTGATTTCATAATTATTGAAACTGAACATCTTATTATGTTTATTAAGTTTAAGGTACAGGTATTTGAGATTACTAACATCTAGCTCACAGAAATAAAGCAAATAATGTCTCAAAAGAAACAATTAGATCAGGCTGTCAAACGTCTATGGTCTGATAGTCCCATCTTTAAAAGCTCTATTGCCAGTACTGTGCCATTAATCGTCACCTGCACTCATACATACCCTGGTAGGCCAAAAGTAAGGCTATGGAACAAACTGCCAACATACATGGCACTCAACTGTTACTGTTAGATCCAGTAGTTCTGAAGACTTTAAAAACAAACAAAAATAGACACAACACTTTGTTTGAGAAGAATTTTCATGAAAGAGCCTGCTGAGGGATAACTGAAACAGATGTACAGTTAATGAGCCTACATGTATGCGGGCATACAAACTATACATTCTTGTTATCGTTGTCACAACACACATACAGATACCATACGTACATAACATATATGCATCCACCTTTATAGACATACATGTAACGCACACGCACACGCACACACATACATACATACATGGTATAAAATGCATACATACATACACACATACACATATACGCACACATGCATACATACTTACATATGTATATAGATCTACATACACACACATGCATACATACATACAGACATACATATGTACATATATCTACATACATACATACACACACATATACAGCCTATATATATATATATATATATATATATATATATATATATATATATATATATATATATACACACACATATGTAGATCTACATACATATATATATATATATATACATACATACGTACACAGATTTACATACATACATGTCATATACATACATACGTACATATATCTACATATATACATACACACACACATACATACGTACATAGATCTAAGTGCATAAATACATATATGCATTCATGCATACATACATACATACATACATATATATATATATATATATATATATATATATATATATATATATATATATATATATATATATATATATATATATATATATATATACATATACACA
The DNA here is from genome assembly GCA_037039925.1 of Doris montereyensis. Lineage (NCBI taxonomy): Eukaryota > Metazoa > Mollusca > Gastropoda > Nudibranchia > Dorididae > Doris > Doris montereyensis. The sequence continues at coordinate 39,691 of JAXRKP010002003.1, read as the reverse complement.
TAACATACATACACATACATACATACACATACATACATACATAAATACATACTACAATCACCACATTGGCACTCACTATGATAAATAAAAGACAATTTTAAAACAGTGGGTTTATTATAGCATCAGACACCGTGATTTGGGGGGGGGCAACAAAACCAAAATGTCACACTTATGCACACTGAATACATGCCCTTGTTAATAATGTTGACGTTGACACTTTCCGATCAGTTCTTGATGGTTTTCATGACACTAGGGAGGTTACAATGATCTCTGGCCATGACAAAAAAATGACGTACTGTAGTGTATCGTTCGTTAGTGACATAGTGGAGCCGATCAACTCATTCGTCGCCCCAATGACTTGACGCTGATACTGACCGATAGTAAAACACGCCAAACTGGTCGGCCTACTTCTAACCATGTGAAAGTGGAGAGGCTGAATAATGAGGTGACCAATGAGCCCAGGCTGGTTTCGAAAGGTATCATTGAGACTGTCAATCAAAGCCCCCCTCCCCTACACATGCACCCATGAGAAGGAAAAGGCAGATTTGGTATGGGGACAGGAGATATGCCCCCATAACACGCATACACGCATTTTCACGCGACATGCACAAGCAATGATGTTAACATTGATATCATGTTCGGCTATGGGAAAGGGATGTGAATAATGTGGTGCTTGATGAAAATGGAATCGGGATAAATAGATTTCTTTCTTACTTATTATTCTGACGTAAATTTAACTCAAATGGAGTAATCCAGAAAATTGAACGAGGAAGGGCGCTGGGGAGGGAAATACTAATAGCAACCGGGAAGTCTCTCGCAAGGAGGATGGAACAAGGTGGATGGGAGAGGTTAATGAATAATTTGGCAAAAAGGCTCGAAATATAAAAATGATATAAATCTATTAAAGAGGAACGAAAGATCCTTTTGGATAAAACTACTAAAAACAAAATTACATGACAAGCCAACCAATCAGTGAGCCACACACGGATTGATCCTTCAACTGCGGATCACGTTTTAACCAATCAGAGTGCTTGTAACATGCCCCTTCCCCCCCCGCAGGGGTTGAAGATGATACACTAAAACATAGCATAACACAGCCGACTTCGTTTCGGCTAAAAACTAACCGACTCTCGCCACGTCCTCGTGACTCGTGAGACGAATCGTAGCCTTCATAACACTCAGTTCCCGATCTGAGAAACAGTCCTCGAACGCAAGTTGACTTTCTTTGCCTAGATCTTTCTCTTAAATCTCGTGAGTTGTACGAAAAGAAAAGTGTTACAACATCGTTATAGAGACAAATTCAAAGGCATTACATCTATAAACTAGATCATCTGGAAATACTTGAAAATGCAGCTCAAGTTTATTTGTCTTTTGGCTTTGATTGCCGTCGCATTTGGAGACGAAACCGAGGAAACGGAAAACCAAAGCGATGAAATCAAAATTGATATTCTTACACCCCCTCCCAGTTCGTGTTCGAGGAAATCCGCAAAGTATGATAATTTGGCCATGCATTACACCGGTACCCTGACGAAAGATGGTACAAAATTCGATTCAAGGTAGGTTCATCTTTATCTCAAAATGTTAGTTCATAATCATAGATGCTTAGGTCTAGAAAGGTCTAGATCTACTTTCGATTTGTTACCGGCGATCTTAAATCCTACTCACGACCATAGCCATATGGACATGTGGAGTAATTCGAACAATGAAGACGAGATCAAGACCCAACTTTATCTAGATCTATATTGTAGATATATCTAAATCTATAGACTATGCAGGTGGTCATTGTGGGCTTGTCTCATGTTCATGTGGAAGGATTTCCATATATTAATATAGAATCTAGCCGGGCACATCCAAGGGACATATGAGGTGGGCGGAATATATTTTCGGTTCCTCGGCTCAATATTATCCTATTAATTATTATCCATACAACTTTCTCTTTACAAACCTGTTACTTTATATTTAGATATATGACATTGATCTAGATTCTAGCTCTATGATACTGAGTCTATTGTGTACGATGGAGACCAGGCATGCAAGGGAAGTAACACACTTAAGTTTCATAATTTGCAATGACTTCGACTTAGGCCTTTCGCTATTGGAAACACCATTGATGCACCCGACAGGTTGAGTGCTTCTGTCATACAAAGGATGAACGTGTGACTGTTTTTCATGGGAGGTGATGCTTGAGCTATAGGTTAATAAATAATATTTGTTTGTGTTGGAAATAGTTTGAAAAAGCACACACGTATGATCTGAAATGTTTTACACTGTTTGGCTTTTTTATGTTCACCCGCGGATAGGGTCATGAGTACAACAACGTTGTTAGATAATAATATTTTTTTAAAAGTATTTATAAAACCATTCACGGTCAATGTGGAGAAGCGATGTCTTTGTTTTATCGCAATTTCCCTCGTCCACCACATATATAATATATATGCAGTAATCTCAGGGTGAATTAAGTCAGAAGAAACAGCAAGATGAAAGATAAGTGAAGAAAAAGGAAAGGAGCAGAACCTATGATCAGCAACGCTTGCCAACCGCCCGTGAGAAGCGATGTCACTTTGAAGATTCTTGGTTCATTCAACAACCCCAAACAGTTACATTTATTGCTTATAATAAATCATGGAATAATTTTTAAAAAAAACTATATCAGTACCGCACTTGTTTGACTGACAAACTTCAAAGGTTTTAAAAACTAAGGGGAATACCGGTACTTTAGAAAGGCCTTCAAAGTTTTTGAAACAGCACTGCACGGCAGACAAGTTTCCTCCTCAACATACAGTGCTGTTCAGCTGTGGTCTCTCTTCTGAATCACTGTTGACTGCACCAGATGGTGTGTACTTTAAAAACACAGATGTCAGAATTACAGGATGGCTTCCCAGCTTGTCACTGTTGGAATCAAAAAATAGTTGTAATTTTTTATGCTATGATGGCAAACTGTCCGTAAATTAGCCATATGACTATGACGTATAATTTTTTTATTACAAAATATTTTGTAGGAGAGGCAAGGTTAAAAACTATAAAAACAATTGACGTAAATTACCCTAACACTGACTGAGAAGATGGCAGTAAAAACCCATATATTGGCAGTTAATCGCCAAATGTGACGACACAGAGTTGACCTTGGTTCTGCCGACCCTGGTCACCGCATGGGCCCATTGCTGATGTTGCGCGGCAGTGTGTATGTAAATACGCGCACAAGCATAGGATATAGAGGGGAAAAACTGGTCATTTTGACGTCTGTTTTCACAACAGTGCACATCTAAACCTAGATTTATAATCCTCCTTATATTAGTAACAATGCTAGAGACTGTCGAAAGAGTAAGGGGGCTGCTACAACAAGGGAAACCCGTCTGAAGCGGGGTTTTTTTGTGTTATTTTCTTACTTGTATTTTTCTCGAAATGTAGTTTTTTCACACTAAAATTCTATCTCCTCCGCCATTTACAAAACGATAAATTTGTATTACAATTGGCACACAGGTTTCTCTTGTCAATGTTGATAAAATGACGTCGTTTTTTTATATATATATTGTAAACTTTTTGAGAAAAAATTTTGTTTGTAATAAAAAAGGCCATTTTTGTACGTATTCACGATAGAATATTTTTTTTAAATTCTAATAATAAAAACTATCCAAAATATAATAAAAAAACCTTCATCACTCTTTAGATATTGAATGGAAAAGACGATCTTCTTTGGTTTTGAGTGAATTTATTCATAACTAAGGGAGGAGATAGATTTTGAAAATTGGGTCAAAATCCAAGATGACGGCCATTTCTATGGCAACCAAGGACGCTATAAACTTTTCAATGATATAAGGTGACTGTATTTTAGACAGTTACTCATGTACATACTAAAAGCAAAAACCTAAACTCAAAAGCAAAACAAATCACTTCATAATGTCATAATACACAGTTTTATTTCTGATCATAATCAGGGGGTACTTTCACTTGTAAGGAAATATGAAGTTGAGAAGCTATAGAGACCTTTACAAATAAATACCTAGTTGCAAAATCCTTAGCATCAAATGAATAGACAGGGTTACCAGTGAATACCTGAGAAACAAGGTAGCCAACAGCCCATTGAGGATGACATCAAACAAAGAAAATGAAAGTGTCTCTGGCATTTTTTGTGAAAAAGATACGAATTATAACAAGATATATATATATATGCCCTGAAATGGAATCAGCAAGGCAAAAGAAAGAGGGGGCTGGCGTCCACAGAATTCATGGAGAAGAGACCTGGAACGTGAAGCAACTGAGACAGGACAAGTGGAAAAGACTGCTAAAAGACAGAAGAGAATGGAAAATGCCCCCGGAGGAGTGACGGGATAAATTAATTATCACTTGCTTTTTACTTCCACTTTTTAGCAACTACAATTCTACATTCCCCCTTGAGTTTTTTACCCACCCTTTCTTGCTTTTTTGTTTTCATTTTCTTTTTTTTTTCTTTTTTTAAGCGTTTTTTCTCACCCGTATAAAAATAAGTTTCATGAGTATTACTTGAATTCATCCTGTCTGATGATTATGGGATACAATACTTTCATAAAATTGGCAGGGATATAATCTTATGAATGTCATCTCTATATATCTATATACATATAAGACAATATTTTGTCAGAGATCTTATGTGCTAAATTGTGTTCAATATTTTCTGTTGTTTTATTGTTGCAGTCATGACAGAAACAAACCTTTTGAGTTCCAGCTGGGAACTGGGCAGGTCATCAAGGGCTGGGATGAAGGTCTTCTCGACATGTGCCGGTGAAAAGAGAAAGTTGGTCATTCCAGCCAGTAAAGGCTATGGCGATCAGGGTGCAGGTGGGTTTGCAATTGCTGTTGTGTTTTTTTAACACACATGTACCCGTTTGCATCATATATATACAACACAAATCTCATCTCGTCTATATATCTGCTTCATGCCATGTGGCACATTTAAGGCCTTGACAGATTGTCTCCACACCTATTTGTTACTTGCTGCAGTCTTTGTGTCAGTCTGTGTCTTTCATCCTGCCCTTGTTCTTTTCTTCTCCATGTTGTTCTCTGTCGTCCCTTTTCTGCAGTCGTTCTCTTGGTCTTGTAGCGGTTAGCTAACAGAACAAAATCGTTTGGATTTTGTGTTGTTTTTTACAAGTTGTAACAACCGGAAGTTTTTAAGTCAGTGAGAAAAAAGCACAACATTTAATGACGTCACAAGACACAACATAAAAGTTTTCATCATTAGTGTGATGCAGTGCGATGATTGCCACAGTCTTGTCGCAGCGTACACAAATACATATATATATATTATATTAAAAAATAATGACCAACTACCATTTATATTAGTGAAGTCGCATCCTTAACTATTTTTCACGGGTTGTAATTTATTTCGTAATCATAAGACTGATTATATCCATACTTGTTTTTACTTTTTTATGTATCTAATTTGATTTGATTTTCCCACATCCACAACTAAGGTGATCTCAGGGTTCTTGGTAGGATTTGTAATTTTGCCAGGACATCCAAGGGATCTTTAACAGGCACAGTGTTGTAATGTGCACATGGAACATCATTTTTATCAGGTGTCTCCAATGGGACTAGGTGTCAATCCACCTACCTGACCGGGTGGGGGGCAGTTGGCGGTCCTCTTCTTATCTGGCGTTAGTAGGTATTGCCAATAAGGACTGTACATTTACTTGAAAATACACCTGAATAACTTTTCAACCGTTGGCTGGTCCTCTTCTTATCTAGCTGTTAGTAGTGTGCCAATAAGACTGTGTAGGTAATATCTAGTACTAGTAGTGTGTCAATAAGACTGTGTAGGTAATATCTAGTACTAGTAGTGTGTCAATAAGACTGTGTAGGTAATATCTAGTACTAGTAGTGTGTCAATAAGACTGTAGGTAATATCTAGTACTAGTAGTGTGTCAATAAGACTGTGTAGGTAATATCTAGTACTAGTAGTGTGTCAATAAGACTGTAGTGTAGGTAATATCTAGTGCTAGTAGTGTGTCTAGTAGTGTGTCAATAAGACTGTAGGTAATATCTAGTACTAGTAGTGTGTCAATAAGACTGTGTAGGTAATATCTAGTACTAGTAGTGTGTCAATAAGACTGTGTTGGTAATATCTAGTACTAGTAGTGTGTCAATAAGACTGTGTAGGTAATATCTAGTACTAGTAGTGTGTCAATAAGACTGTGTAGGTAATATCTAGTACTAGTAGTGTGTCAATAAGACTGTGTAGGTAATATCTAGTACTAGTAGTGTGTCAATAAGACTGTGTAGGTAATATCTAGTACTAGTAGTGTGTCAATAAGACTGTGTAGGTAATATCTAGTACTAGTAGTGTGTCAATAAGACTGTGTAGGTAAGTTGCATTATAGTCATCACATAAATAAACATGTCTTCATGAAAACATTCATTGTCACAATTGTAAAGGAATTCAATTACAATTGAATGAATGAGCCAATAATTGTATACTATAGTCTAGTAACATGCATTCAAATGGCATTATTATTTCATTTCTTAATATTTTAGGAAAGTTTATAATATTTAGTCTATGAAGAGAGAAAAGTGGGTGTGTGTATTTCTTTACAGTCCATTCTCTTCCTACTTCCAGTGTTCCTTCACCACCATGTTAACATTGTATTCTTCAGGTGATTCCATTCCCCCAATGCTGGCTTGACCTTTGAAGTAGAGCTTGTTGAAATCAAAGATGGCTCTGCCCCACCCAATGTCTTCAAGGAAATTGACAGTGATGATGATAACCATTTATCTCAGGAAGAGGTCAGTCTCTGTTCTTTGTGGTGTTTGATTTTAATCCATAGGAAATTTTGTTCTGGTGTGCAGAGAAAAATATGTGTACCATGGGAATTACTGTTTGTTCTGTAACAGTCAATTTAAATATATTTTCTTTTTTAGTGCATATGTCATGTAATAGCACGTATGTTTGTTCTGTGTATGATATATTATGTATGTGTAGCGATTGTAAGTAGTGTACGTATGAGTGTTTAGAGAAAATGGTTTATACATAATGTCTGTATATTTATGTGTATATTTTCTATGTAATGCCATGTATTACATTATATATATATATATATCAAGGACATTTTCTGGGATATGCTTTTGCTTCAAAGAAAGAGAAAAGAATGGATTTCCTGTACAAAATATAATTTAATTAGTAATAGGAAATACATTTTAAAATCTTTCCATCCTTTTTGTATACTGACAAATCTTTTGATGATACTTTACTGCATAGAACCTCTATGGTCCAGATGCAACTTGTTGACCTCTCAACCAGAAAGTCGTAGACCTTTAATTTAGTTAACGGCAGAACCTCAGAGAGATTGTGTTGATAGTCTGGAGACATCATTCTTAGTTCGTAAAGCTACCGTCACATTTTGCTAGAAATGCCAACATTGCCATAATAGTAAAAAGTAAAATTCCTTCAAGGCCCCTGAGGCCTATAGAGCCGGAGCTTATCCCGGTTTCTATAGTGTGAAGTGGAACAAGTGACAATAATCACCTCCTGGCCAGGACGCTAGTCTGATGCAGGTTTTTTACTCTCAAGCTAGTGCTTGTACCCATTTGCACCTGGGTAGAGTGGGGAAATTGCGTGTTAAGTGTCTTTCCCAAGGAACACAATGTCGGACCTGGCTTTGCTACGATTCAAACTTGGGACCTTGCCACTGACGCCACACGCCTTAATAGTATTTTTCAGGCTTAATAATGTTATGAATGATTTCTGAATATCACAGGCTAACAGTGACACGCAAGTCATCGTTAGTTTGTGTGATCAGAGTCTCTTGTTTCCATTTGAAAAAAGTTGGCAGTGGCAGCTATGATGTGTGACAAAGGACACATTCTTTTTCTACCTATAATCTGGAAGGGTTATCTTGACATGTATTGTCTATTTTTTTCTACCTATAATCTGTTCATTCTTTCTACCTATAATCTGTTCATTCTTTTTCTACCTATAATCTGTTCATTCTTTTTCTACCTATAATCTGTTCATTCTTTTTCTATAATCTGTTCATTCTTTCTACCTATAATCTGTTCATTCTTTTCTACCTATAATCTGTTCATTCTTTTTCTACCTATAATCTGTTCATTCTTAATCTTTTCTACCTATAAAATCTGTTCATTCATTAATCTGTTCATTCTACCTCGCGATAATCTGTTCTAATCTGTTCATTCTTTTTTACCTATAATCTGTTCATTCTTTTTCTACCTATAATCTGTAATTCTTTTTCTACCTATAATCTGTTCATTCTTTTTCTACCTATAATCTGTTCATTTTTTATAGATATATAGATAAGATTTGAGTTTGTCATTCTTTGTTCGCAAAGGCTCTTTTGCTATGCCGCTATGAGTAACCATATTTTGCACACAGGCTTTGAATCATTCCAAGAGCATTTGGGTTGAGGAACATTTTCTATCAGATCTGACATTGGATTTCGGTTAACTTTATTGCTTTGAGTAGTAGACGTTTCAATCAGTTAACCCGTCATTTTCAACACAGTTTATGATTAAAAACGTTGCAATAGTGTCGTGTCGTCCACTCAGCAATTGAGCACTGGCTTGGATCTGATGATCGTACTCAGCAATATCGCTCGGGGTGTGTAACAGGTGTGTAACATATCTGTTTAGTTATATGTTTATGTGTTAATTTCTTCTTCCAGGTGTCGGACTACTTGAAAAACAGGCCAATCAGTATGAAGAAAACAACCCAGACACTAGCACAGAGGAGCAGCACAAGGAGTTGATCATGCAGATCTTCCAGCACGAAGACAAAGACAAAGACGGGCTGATATCACATGATGAATTTAGCGGCCCCAAACACGATGAACTTTAAAAACAACAATTTTAGAGGAGAATCTGCAAAGAGTAGTGGTGATTTGTTGTATCGGCAAAAGTATTTCTTTTTATAACCTTGTCTTGTGATGTGTAAAAGGTTATGATAATGTGATGCGAGAGAATTTTTTTCCTTTATAGAATTATTATTACCTCTCCCCCCCCCCATCAGATTTGTTTGATCATGGTGTGTGAGATGTTGATATTAAAATTTGGATTTTTAATCAAAGGGGGACCTGGGTTGAGCTGCTGTGTTTTAAAAACTCTGTGTGCCTTGATCTCCGCAATAATGTTCCCGGTACTTTAATATATGCTCAGAAATCTTCTTCTTCCCAGATAGTAAAATTATTTTACTTTTTCTGTCAGTTTTTGCATGAAACCTTCAAAGTCAAGACATTTACAGAAACATATTATCTTCTTTAACGATTTGAAACTTACTGTAACTTGTAAGTCTTAACAGGCTATTGGAATTGGTAATAGACACACTAGGAAAAGTCTGTGTTGAAATTAATGACTTACAACTTTCCAAAAATTTAGTGAGAGAGAAGAAAATGATAACGGTAAAGGGAAATCCCTGAGTACGTATGGAATGAGATAGATATAAAAAGTAGTATTTATCAAACAGATATTGTGTATGCAATGCATGAAAGATTTTTCTGATTCCAGTGATACACTGTTCTTTTCTTTTTTCGACATTAGTTATTGTTGCTGTTGTATTTTATAACATGAACTTCCACTTTCTTCAACATCCTCTTCTTACACTGTTGCTCAGTCATTACGTCTATGTGCCTTACATCTCTTTGTCACGCCACCAAGAAAGTCTTGGATACACAAACTACTTTATTTATATCATTGCCTCTTCTCCTGTTTTGTTTTGATTACCTTTTTGGAACATCGTTTAAACACAACAATGAAAACTTTCATCTCGACATGTCAAAAAGATAGAAATAAAAACATTTAAAAGGTGACATTTGGGGGTGAGAGAAGATTAAAAGATGACATCGTGAGTAGTGACATCAGTTTGCCTACTGTGAAAGTTTCAAGCTGGGTGTGCGTCTTCGTCTACTTAAGTGGAGTGCTGCGTATGTTGCTGTCATTGCTGTGACAATGGTTGATGAAAAGTTGTCACCTTGATTTTGCTACGCATTGTTTTCTTATATGTATTCGTCATTCATTTCATATTTTAAGTGAATTTCAATTTAACATCTTTGTCATTAAGGTACTGTCTAAACAACACAATAACAAAAGCGCCTTTGTTTCTGCTTTGTTTTTAACTGAATGGTTTTGTCATTTTGAAATGGGATGAAACATGTTCCAATAATTATAAAACAACTTGAAAACAATATTTGCAAACACATGTGTATGAAATAATAGTTTAGGCTACACATTTGTAAGGATAGGTGCAAAGGTCTGAAACCACTGGTTGTGTGTATTGTGTTTGGAAAGAAGGATACAAAATTCTAAGATCACTGATTGTGATGGGACTTCAGTTGAAAAATTTAAAAAATTACCAACGGGAACCTCATTATTTCCACAATTTGAAATTTTCACTTCCTTGTCATTTTGGATTTTCCCAGGCTCCAACTAAAAGCACTCTTGTTTTGTTTTTTCTTCTTGTTTTCTTTCTTCCTTCCCTCTCATCCTCCAAATCTTTCTTCCTTCCACTCACCCACTCACTATAGAAATGGACAACGTTTTCAAAATGACAATTGAAGTCAAAACCTTGTAGCTTATTTCTTCACAGATATTTATTTATGACATGCACCCAACACATATTCCTCATAGCATTCATTTTGTCTTTCCTTTAAGGAGGTCTGCTTATTTTGTCTTTCCTTTAGAGAGGTCTGCTCATTCTGTCTGTGTTATATTTGCCACCAAGGAATTTCTTCTATGAAATAGATTTTAATAAAAGTTGTTTTGATGCAAATGAAATGGCTTTGCACAATAACGTGAGTGTGTCTGGTATATATATATATATATATATATATATATAGATATATAGATATATAGATATAGATATATATTGTGTGTGTGTCTGAGCATGATGCAGGAGAGAAATTAAATATATTGATATTACATGAAGTGTATTTTTGATTATTTATATTGTTAACTGGTGATGGTATTTTGAGATGTTATTAAAATTATCAATTGTGAGTGTGAATCACATATATATGTTATATTTGATTTGGAATGCATTTAATATAGTCTTTGTGCTGAAAATATTTTGAGTATGAGATAAATGTGTTATTTATCTACATGAACTGATCACATTGCAGAATTTAGCTGTCATCAATAAACGAAAATTTCTATTTTAACATGGATTTGAATATATGTGTTAGCAGCAGTCTACATGCAGTATAATTGATAAAGAGAAATAAAATGCTATTAAATACTTTTTTCTCTAACATTTTAAGTTACGTTTTTATTTTCAAAAGTCAAATTTTATTGTAGTATAAATGTAAAAGCTAAAAGGGAGAGAATAAAAACTTTAAATGAAAACCAAAAAAAGATTTTCTTTTTCTTCTCATTGTTAACATTAACAATCAATACAGTAAATTTTGGATTTTGAGCCTTAAGAGATGAACTGACTTAAAATTAAAATTGCTAAATCAGATTTACAGTCAAAAGAATAACTCACTACTAGTAAGTACTAGTACTCAGTACTAGCTGTTCACTCACTACTAGTAGTAAGTACTAGCTACTAGCTGTTCACTCACTACTAGTAGTAAGTAGCTGTTCACTCACTACTAGTTGTAAGTACTAGCTGTTCACTCACTACTAGTAGTAAGTACTAGCTGTTCACTCACTACTAGTAGTAAGTACTAGCTGTTCACTCACTACTAGTAGTAAGTACTCACTACCAGTAGTAAGCTGTTCACTCACTACTAGTAGTGAGTACTAGCTGTTCACTCAAAACATATTTTTATTATGTGAATGTTTGTGTTTATTGTCAACTTGATCCAAAAGGTCACACAAACCCGTTCTTCATGTTAGACTGCTAGATGGCTTCTCATAACTGACTTCCATTTTTTACTACTTGTTCTTCTTCTAATCTATGCCTGAGATTAAGACTTATGTCACTAATGTCAGACATTGGTAAGCAGAGAATCAAATATATGTACCAGTAGTCTTGTTCACGTAGACAAACATATAGATCTGTTTGTGTGGATCCAGCAAAACCCGTTATTAGGTGAACATTTTCAAAATGAATATTTATGCGTAAACTGATAGGCTATTTTAAAGTTTATTTGGATTATATTTGGGCAAGTTTTAAACTTTATTTGATGAAAATTATATGAATTTTGATAGTTATGATTTTTTTTGTGAGAAGTTTTCGAGAATGCAGGTTACCTCTGTTTGAAAAAAATTGCGTTCAAAAGTTTGTCTTTTGTTTTAAAGACGAGTATCCAGCTATGCTCAAAAATACATTTTTAAACACACTTTAAAGGCAAACGTTTTCATCAGGGTCTTTAAACAAGGTTATTTTAATTGAAAATGCAAAGAACTCAACTTTCAAACAAATTGACCTCAGCTCACATTCCCCCTCTTTTCTTGATTTAAACCCCTTTCACCTAACAATGGGTTTTGACAGATCCACGCACACATGTGTGTTATTATTTTATATACACATATTAATTATGTTGATTATTATCATGAAAGACATTCAAAACAGGTCATCAATTATTTTTTCCTTTGGATACAAGTTAAAAAAAATATTTTTTTAATAATATGTCAAGTAACAGATTTTATTGTGAGATGACTTAACAATATAACAGTTAAAATATTGATACATTGTATCGTAAACTGTATATTGATTGATAACTATCTCATCTTGCTTTCATTTTAAGACTTGATTCATATCCCGCAATTCATTTCTTTTCCTGATACGGTAATTCAAATGTATTACAAAATCAAAACCTCATTATTCATGAACTGAAACAGTTGTTTTGTTGTTTTTTTTAAACAACTTATAACAGAGGCAAAAGCTTGCCTATCATTAAACCAATTAATAAATTCGCACATTTCTTGTTGTTTTGTTATCATTTGATTAATTAAAAAGAAAGATAGACCTCTCTCTCTCTGAAAGAAAGATGTTAGTGTCACACACACGCACACAGGCGTGTGTGTTGACACACATGGGCACAAAACACACATGTACTTCATGCAGATTTAAGTTTAAGTCCTCAAAAGGAACCCAATTGTTAATATTACATTAAGCATAAAACTTACACAGAGATAGAAGCAAGTCCACTGCATGCCAAATGAATTGTCTCAGAAAGTTAGACATCTCTCTCTCTCTCTCTCTCTCTCTCTCTCTCTCTCTCTCTCTCTCTCTCTCTCTCTCTCTCTCTCTCTCTCTCTCTCTCTCTCTCTCTCTCTCTCTCTCTCTCTCTCTCTCTCTCTCTCTCTCTCTCTCTCTCTCTCTCTCTCTCTCTCTCTCTCTCTCTCTCTCTCTCTCTCTCTCTCTCTCTCTCTCTCTCTCTCTGAAGGAAGAGACAAAGAAATGTAAACGTAAGACAACAGGCGGACATAACATAAAATCAAGCATGCAATATAATAAGAGAGAACAAGTCAAACATGGATTGGACACGTCATGAGAATGGGGCCACAACAGCCAGCTCAAACTACTTTCAAAGGCCTTCAACGTGAAGTTTAACGGACTCAATGCAAAAGGAAGACCAAAAAAAAGATGGGTCGACGGAGTTCCTTCAGTTTGAGTTTTAAAATTTTCAGTCAAAGTTTAAAGAGACCCTCCAGTTTGGAGTTTAAAGAGATCCTCCAGTTTGGAGTTTAAAGAGATCCTCCAGTTTGGAGTTTAAAGAGATCCTCCAGTTTGGAGTTTAAAGACCCTCCAGTTTGGAGTTTAAAGAGATCCTCCAGTTTGGAGTTTAAAGAGACCCTCCAGTTTGGAGTTTGGAGTTTAAAGTGCATGTCGGTCCAAAAGGCAACACACACCTGGCCCACGTATGACAATTGCATCTCCCTCTCGATACCTTACGGTACCGGTATAAGGTGATTGATAGAAAAAGCAAACGGTAAGTTAAGTACATGTATTTAACTTTCAATCGTCAATCTGTAACGTATATAAGTTATAAGTACAGGTACAATTACTTAAAGTTGTTTCAATCTTCTTTACGAACAGCACACTACTACTAACTACACTAGCACTAGCAGTACACAACACAACCAGACAGTGGCATCACTGACACTGACAGTGAACCCAGTTGAAACACCATGTGTGGGCATGGTTTGGCAATGGCACACTGCACATTCGCTTTCTTTCGTCAACCTCCACACTGCCGGACTTGAGTTCACATTCCATCATTCACTTCAGGCCTCGCAACGTTGAACGGTCACACAGACGAACACTCTTTTATTTTTGTAAACAAATACAACACAGCCTGGCCCCACCTCCCGATGTCTTTGCCTTCTTCTACAACAACACAGGGGATGTCTGGTGAGAGGCACGTGATCCCATCTATCTGTGTTTGCCATGCCAGGGCTTTGTTGGGATGCTTTGTTTATCTGGGTGAGCTAGAGAGGCAGTGGCACTAGTGGCAGTGTTTGTTTACAAATATGAACGATTGTCTGCCTGTGTGACTGTTCGTCGTTGCAAGGATTAAACTGAATGCAAATGCGAACCCACATAGTTCCATTGTTTTTTTTTAAAAAGGAGATCGACAGAGCAGACAATTTATAGACATGTCTGTCTGAGTTCAGTAACTTGTAAACTATTGGAACACAAAAGTAACACAATGCATCACCTAGGTAAGCACAGCATCCTAACACTAACAGATATCCAACATGGATTTAGACAAAAACAAAGCTGTGAAACTCAACTTATTACAACAGTAATTTTCTAAA